>NWUY0303996495.1:0-11418 GCA_004151065.3 Larix sibirica | reverse complement strand
CACTAAGTATTTGGTGCTCATTAAATATTTTCCATGTCAAGTAGTTAGGGTTTTGGGATATTGAAAGCCTATTTAAAGAGCTAAGAGACTATGGATTGCTTCGTCAAGAATTATTGTACCGGAGCTCTGCTCTAATGAAAGGTCTCCCGACCTTAAGAAGCACGTGAACATTGTTTCCTAAAGTGATTATCATAATACAAGACCTATTTCCTCAACATTTATCTTGTCCATTTCCTTTGATTAGTTATTTTTCAATATAATATTGTGTTTCACAAATTGTTTATATTGTTGATGCTTTAATGTGCAGAGTTAAGACCACCACATTGCATCATTTTCTAGTTGTGCAACTCTTCACACCAGATCACACAAGGATCATTGTTTTCATTGGGATTTCCCACCTTAGAGCACCTTTAACAATGGCCACCTAGCCTCCCAAATATATCCATGTTGTCTTCTCCTCTGGATGCTCATTAGTACTCAACATTCTGATGGACAAACTCACTCATACCACTACACGCAAACCATAGTCACACATTATTGTTATAGACACATTGTAGCACTGATCTAATCTCCTACATAGACAAGCCTACTCCTACAGCCAATGCTTTCCCATGGGTTTCTTTTCCCGGGCTCTCCCGTGAAAGAGTCAACTGAGTCCTGCTCTAATACCATGCAGAAAAATGGGAGAGTAGACATCGTTTTCAAACAACCAAAACTATATGCTTAATGATCTATTAACATCAAAAAATGTTACATAATTATACATTAAGCTTGTCTTAAGATATTTCTTAGCCACACTAACAAATTCTTAAGAGGATATCTCAACCACACATAAATAATAGGAGAACTAATTGGAGAGAATCTGTCACATCCAACTAAATCTTAAACAGCTTCCTAAAGCTAAGAATCAAAATATTCATGTAGAGACAAATTATACCTCACAATGACCAATTATAATAACAATCACAACCTTATTGTATGATCAAATATCACACATTAATCTAGAAGACAAGTAGGAGTTAATAATTCCAACAGACTACTTGTCCTATCAGGCATTCAAACCTTTACAAGAACTTTATCTCCAGTGTTTTTAGGGATTTGGGGGTATCCCACCTTTAATTTGACAGGGCCAACATTTAACAACCTTATCCTATTGCTTATGTTAAATGTGCATATGGGTTGTTCACGATCGCAACTTCTAACATATGTGGTTTTTTTTCAAATCATGGTATGTTAGTCATGTTGCCACAAAGAATAACACCCTTGAGATGCAAGTTCTTCACTAAGGTGTAGATATGTGCAACTATGGAAATAATTCCACTATCACCTTATCAATTACATCCCTTCTATTTAGCGACTTAAATATAATAAAATCACTAGAAAGTACTCCCTAAAAAAAACTAAGTGTACGCTAGAAGTATGGCAAGATACTTAAGATTAAGGATAGACTATGGAAGATATACAAGTCAAAGTTTAAAATGTTGAAAGAAATAACTTAAAACAACATCCACGGATCCATTAAGTTGTTTGCAATTGAAATAAAGCAAGTAAAATAAGCAACCCAAAACTTAGTGTTTTCCCAAATGAAAATTGATAAACTTGATGCAAAATACTAGATCAAAATTGAGAAGCTAAACATAACCATTGAACATATCCCATTAAACATTGATGATCTAGATAAGGTTATTGTTATAACAAATGACAAATAAGCAGCTATTGAAATGAAAACTTTAAACCAATTATGAAATTGTGTAAGCAATGAGTGCAAAGATTTAAATTATCAAGATAGTTTACAAGTAAAACTGAAAAATAACATAAAGAATGTAACTCAATAAACTACCACTATAGTTCTATTGTTGGGATTGCCAATAGAATAAAGTTACATCATATTTAGAAATAACTTACAACAAAATAAAAGTGTTAATTAACTGATAAAGCTGATGACAATGTGGTTAATAACAATGAAAATCAATTCCAACAGCTTGAATTGATCAAGTTTAGTGCAAGGAGAAGTAACCATATGAATAAGATTGCAAATAGAGTGAGTTATTTGTATAAAACCCTCAACATAATAAACAAAAATTGTTTAGATTAATTGATAGTTAAGAGAAATTCCATATTTATTTAGGCCTTTAATTTAGTGTATAAGTTGTGAATCCATGCCATGAAACATTTAAAGTAAATCAAATCTGAAATTTCATAATGAATTGTTAAAAGAGTGTTGTAAATTGATGTAACGTGAAGCATAAGCAACACATAAAACATTTAGCAATTTAAACCCAACTTAAATGTAAATAAATGAGCTCAAATAGGGATAAATAAAATCAAATCCATAAATATTTTCACTTCAAAAACTTATGTAAAGTTAAAACATACCAAATGTCCTAAGAATTGATCTTCAAATGAAGACCAACTACAATAATACAACAAAGTAATAAGTTAATAAGTTAAGTGTGGCCCTCTAGAAGAGGGTTTCATACCAAATGTCCTAAGAATTGATTTTCAAATGAAGACCAACCACAATAATACACCAAAGTAATAAGTTAATAAGTTAAGTGTGGCCCTCTAGAAGAGGGTTTTGAAGGGTTTTGAAGGGTTTAGTGGATTATTTCCTTAAACATTGTTTAACTATTATGAACTTAAAGTGAAGATTAATTTCCATATTTAACCAAAATTCTAATCAAGTGGTTAAAACAAAATTTAAATGACCAAAAGAATAAATGAGACATTTTGACTAGTGCCTAGTTACCCAAGGAAAGGGCAAAGGGCAGGGAGTCACAAGGGAAGCAAGAGAAGATTTTGGTGATCAAAGAGTAGGAGAGGGTAGAAGGTTCAAGCCCTTGTCCTAGTCTTTGATAGTCAATGTGATTTCTCTTCAAATTTATAGAGAACTCAAGTGTTGAAAGTTTTCACATAAACCTACATTCAAAATCTAAAAATTCTACTAGCAAAATCTAGAAATTTTACTACAAGAAATACATCAAGAGCTGAAATTAAAGCAACTTAGTAAATAAAACAACATAACTTTGGGATTAGATTACCTCAACCTTGCCATGCACAGTTCACCACTTGAATAAGGAAACCACACTTGGACATTAAACACTTAGATGTTCAACCTATTTCTACAATATTCTACAAGTATACTAACACAAAGAAAATAGACAAGAGTAGCAAAAGTGTTTTTATTCTCCTAGTCCTAGAAAAAAATACAATGAGAGGAGTGTCTCTTATATAGAAAGATAGACTAACTCCTCAAGAGAAAATAATAAAATATCCTCATGGCATGGTCAAGATACCAAAACCCTAACCACCTTTTCGATGTGAGGGGGCGCACCACTCAATCAATGAGAGATAATATATGAAAATACAAACAATACTCCACAAGGAGGAGTGCTCTAGAAGATATGGTAAAAAAATAGTAAATGCTAGGTCTAAAACCCCTAGGGTTTTGACCAATCAACCACTACATGGATGTAACAACCTCATCCAATACGTAAATAGATGAACCAAGTCATGACTAACAACTCACCCTCCAAAGAAAGTGGATAAAAATGAGGAGCGCTACAACAAACTAAGGCACTTGTGGCATGAATGAGTCCTCCAAGTTGCAACGTACCACATAAACAAGTCAAACCATGAATAAAACCACCTCAAATGATGGAATGCTCCAATAAATGAGGATGCCAAGTGTCTCAAAGGTCCAAGACAAGTCAAAAACACTAGAACGCTCCACTAGCAAATGCAACAAACTACTCAATCCATGTGCCACATGTTGAATATCCCATCAAGAGTGAAGAAGAATGATCCAAGTGGTCAAAGCTCATGCCAACTCATCCAAGCCATCAATGTATCGTGAAAAAAGGGTTGGCCCTCTCACATGTGCCAATCAAGATGAAGAAAAGTATGCCTCAAGCCTCCCACGTGTGCATGGAGGAGGGTGCATCATCTAGGAGGGGACCATCAAGTCAGCCATAGAGAATCAACCAAGTGTTGGGCAATATACTGTACGACTTAGACAAAAAATAGCTTCAAATATGTAAAACATTAACATAAAAAAAATTTCAAGTGCACTTTTCTAATTAACTCACTTTGGATTAATTATCCCATTAACCTTACAATTACCATGGTGTAACCAAAATTAATCCAAATTTCATGTTACACCCCTTAGACCAAGTGCATTTCCTAAGTTTCTAAGTAAGGTGAAGATGATGAAATGAATGTGGTGTTAGGGAAAGATGTTCGTGAATTAACCATCATAGAAATGTGATTGAGTGCTAGGTATACCCCTTAGCTTTCAAAGGCTAGGGGTTGATGATTTATCTTTTGCATGTGTACCTTAGAAGAGAATAATTTTCTTCTAGAGATATCGTTTCCTTGCACCATTTTGTGAACCCTTTTTTTATTTAATTTTTGTAACACAAAAGTCCCTTTCTTTTAATTTGGCTTTGATAAGTTGGTATATAGGAATCATGGCTTTTGCAAGGGAGAATTGCTCACATTTCTCATTTAGCTTCATTTCCCTTAAAGTACTTTGACTCTTTTAACTTTAAATTAGGGATTACACATACGGATAATATATAGACCATGGAACACAACATAGAATAAGTCAATTGCAAAAAGGGGATATGATGGAAATGGGTGAAATGACTAGTGAAATGACATGGTATGGAAAATGGCTAGGTAAAATGTTGTAAATGACATGAAATGAGGGTCACAGTTACCTAAATCCCTAGGGATACACCTAACTCTCAAGGTCATACACTTAATCTTAGGAAGAATTATAACCACACCACAATGTATCCTTAGTCGCTAAAACAACAATCTAGGATACATGAGCCATAACACCATCGATTCTTTATGGTCATGTCCACACATAAGAAAGAATTTACCTTGAGTCAACTATAAAGCATATATCATAACACTTGTGTCAACAGAACGTCCCCATTAATCGCTCGCACATATCATGGTGAACTAAGCAAGTTGAAAGTGTCTCTTTCAAATATCCATGGGAAAACCATAGATATCATTTGTGAAAATTGTTGGATATGATGGAAGATCACATAGGCAATGATCATAAAAATCACCCCTACATGTCAAGGGGTAACAAGCCAAATGATTTAGATATGGAGAAATTTACTTGCCAGCCTGATGATTGTCTTGACAAACGAAATTATAGAACTTTCTTAGTTTTCTACAACCACAAAAGTGAAGGAAATGGAGGATGGGGGGAAGAGAGGGCATCCAAATTTATTCCTGGGCATCCAAGTTCATCTTAAATAGGCTAGAATCAAATATAACAGTTGACCTTACAAAGTTATATAAAGACTTGTTTTCAACATCATGTATCCTTTGAATCAATGTTACATTTATCTTGTCGAAGAATTTATCACCAAGGAATAGGAATCTAGCTTATCAGTAATATCGAGAAACAATAAAAAGACAAAAAAAAAATTAAACATCTAAAGGAATAACAACATCAAACAGACACCCCCGGATCTGGGTGAGAAACGTGACCCAAAACGCCAACCGTGCTTTCCCACCTGAGGCGACAAAGAGCATGGAAAAAAGGACACATGGTAAGGAAGTGGGAGACAGGGTATATGTGAGTACACTTGGAGTACAGAGCACTTGGGTTCATAATGATTGGTAATGGCGGTAGCTGGAGAATGAAGGAAGGAAAGGGGCACAACTTGAAAGTGATGGCTCCCCCACTTGAGGTGGTGATAGCGAGGTTCAGCGAGACAACTCCCTTGTGCTGGAAAATGATGGAGGAAAGCAGCTCACCACATTACAATGTAGTTAAAGCCAACCCTCTTGTTGGTGCTATCTTGGATTTTCCACAGTTCTTAACTAGTAGAACTACGACTGAGGGAGGTCTCTCGCAAACAGAGTGAGTAGGCTCCGGCTACTCGTGATTGTGGTCTAGTTCTTGGAAGGTGACTGGGGTATTTTGTTTGGGGAGCATGGTTCAAGTGAATTGTTTGCAAAATGGTGAGTCAAAGTTGAGCATGCCATGGGCAGAGTGGGAAAAATAGAACCCACATGCTGCAAGTGCAGAGAGAGGCAAGAGCCACAAATGAAATGTTCAATAAATTTGTCTATTACTTGTTTCACCAGGAAATAGCAAAGGCCAATAATTGGATTAAGAGTGAGTAGGAGGCATTAGGAAAGACGAACATCCAAGCCAACATGGAGCCTTGGGTTCAGGATGTGGGGTCGTCCAAGATATGAGACATTAAATATGCTAAGGTTGTAGCTTTGTGTTGCATGAAGGCATTGCTAGGAAAATTACTGATGGACGGTAAGCAGGAGAGGAAAGAGATGTTGGTACAACTTTTGATGAGACCTAGGAGCAGATTTGTTAGGTGGATGCCAAACTCCATCTAATTGCCAAGGCAATGACAAAACTTGGAGCTAAACTTAATGTGCTAGCAAAGGCAACTATCGATATGGTTTTCAAGGAAACGTCTACAACTAGGCAACATAGCGTTGCTCAACCGGTGCCAAAGGTGCCCACTGTGTCAATTCCTAATGATGACTACTTTCTTTACTTTGTTTTTAGTTAGCCTTACTCTGAAGAACACTAGATATGATAGTTTTGATAGACATGGAAACTCTGCATGTTGGCAACATAGCGTTGCTCAACCGGTGCTAAAGGTGCCCACTATGTCAATTCCTAATGATACCTAGTTTCTTTACTCTGTTTTTAGTTAGCCTTACTCTGAAGAACACTAGATATGATAGTTTTGATAGACATGGAAACTCTGGGTGTTGTTTGATAAAAACTTTTACTATTAGCTTTCCATGGAAACTAGTTGATAAATGGTTTTTCTGTCGCTGGTCTGGTTTCCCCAGTGGTAGACCAGCCACTTATGACTATGTACTTTCTTGTTAATAAAGTAATATAAGACTATGATAGCTTAACAAAAAACATCAAATAAACACATTGCTACATAAATATGAAAATAAAATTGATATATAAGATATGTAAGATCATGTCAAGTGGTACATCACACATTGATAGTCATAAGTCCTAACATAATGATATGAAATCACATCAAAACAAAAATAAATGTATCTCATAAGATGAATCAATGATCAAACCTCCAGCACAAAACAGATGGGAAAATTTAATCAACACAAAAGAATGCTGCAATTAAAATCTCACAATTAGATAATTGTAAAGTCTCCCATTTAAAATGGCTAAAAGTGGCAAGAACAGTAGCAAGAACATGTATATCTAACGAACATTGTAAACCCTATACTAAATCTTGAAAACCAACGAAAATACCAACATTTTTTTTGCATGCCTCTGAATATGGATATGGTAGATCAGAGTAAATACCCACTCAACAATTGATTGGTTGATGGCAATTGATTGGTTAACACAGACATGATAGGGCAGGCCAATAATTTCCAATTTATCGTGATAATTTCCCAAATTTATTGTGATAATTAAAATTTATGGCGATAATATCGCCGACCCCCAGAAAAGGCAATATATAATATATATTGCCAATAAGTGCAACACTGTTTTGAATACAATGAACTGTTCTCCAAAGCAACTAACCACCAGTGCCATCCAAGTGTGAAACTCTACATAGTGAGTCTTTTTCCTGCAAACAGAGGAGGATCCAATCTATTCCCTATGCAAGGGGGAGGCAATTGGTCTCTGACTTCCCACCGTATCCATTTTTGTCCCTTCGGAAATAAGCTTTGATCTGATCAGCATTCACATACTCTCCCAGGCTAAAATAATTTATATCTCCAACTTCCCACGATATCCCTTTTCGCCCCTGCTTGATTGGATTAGGATCCACATACTCACCCAGGCTAAAATAATTTTGGTGTCTGATTTCCCACCTTACATGAGACATTAACAAAGGTAATTGGTCTCTTACTTCCCACCGTATCCTTTTTGTCCCTGTAGGAATAAGTTTCATTAGACAAGCATTGACATGTACTACCCCGGGCGAAAATCATTTGACCTGCCTCATCTATAAATATTCCATCTCAACCAACAGGAACTTGGACATCCCTGGAGTCTCCAATCTGAGTTTATCCCAGTTTGATACAATTCCAAATGGCCCTAAATTTTGGGGTCGAACTCTCATGTTTTTTTTTTGCAAAATTTTGATGATATATTATAGCTGCTCATGTAAGATTTATAATAATTGAACCTTGATTGTTAGCAATAAAAATAAGGTTTCAAAAATAAATCAATCACATAATTAAACTCTAATTTGTTTCCATTTATATGTCTTGCTCGTGTACATAAAGAGTTTCATCCAGCAAAACCTAATTATGAGCTCTATAAAAACCCAAGATGTTGTGGTTCATAAAGGAATTGGAAATGAATGTAATGTACTCCAATTTTGAAACTCTATGGTTGTAATTTACAGAAGGCAGATTGGCATATAAATGGCATTTTCTCTTCAGATTCTGCAACTAACCAATCACCCTAAAGAGAAAAATGGAGTGATCATGCTCTCAAACTTCAGGACAGTTTATCGCACACTTATGATTTAAGCTTTCTGTATAGACCAACCACTTATTTTAGTATGTAACAAATACAATAACTGAATATCATAAGCTTAGAAGTAAATAATCAAGACTAGAGAAAATGATTCTTATATGAGTTTATTCATCCTAGTAACAAAACTCAGTTTGAATGGGACCTGTGCAAGAAAAATAATTACTGAGATATTTGACAAAAGGCAGAAGGATGCTTTAGACAATGTTTCCAAGGACAGGAGGATTCAAACAGCATTGAGGGAATGGGTGAAACAAACCTGGTCTACAAATAATGAGTTGCTTTTTTGCTCCTAAGGCTACTTCATCGTAAATTTCGCCAAGGAGAAAGATTGCAAGAGAATCATAGAACAAGGACTGTGGTTCTGGGGATGCTCCAGCCTTTCCATTCAGAAATGGTTCCCTGATTTCAATCCGCTATCCACGACGGCTATGACCACTCCGATCTGGGTAAGATTCCCAAATTTACCCTTTCATTTTTGGACTCCGGATTTTTTAGCTACCCTTGGTAACTCTTTGGGCCGGTTCATAAAGATAGATGCAGAAAATATCTCGAAAGGATATGTCACCTTTGCTCATATTTGTGTCGAGCTTGATCTCAGTTGTGGGCTGCCTGATAGGATCCTCATTAACTGGCTTGATGGTGAGCCTTATTCGCTGCTTGTTAACTATGAGAATACTCCCTTCTGCTACAGATCTTGTCAACAAACAGGGCAGCTTCAGGAAGCTTGTCCTTCTTTCCAAGCTCCCAGCAACTCGAATGCAAGAAAAAAGAGCAAAAGGCTGGCAAGACTCCTAAGTCTGCAAGACCAAATCGTCCCCTCAATCTGAAAGCAAGCAGCCTCAAAATGATCCTTCAGCCCATTTGCCACCCACAGCTCCAACGAGCCGTCTTCAGTTACTCAGCAGGCTTCATTTCAGCCATCAGTTCAGCAATCACAGGATCCTCCAAACAATGATCCTGTAAGTGATACTATTATGGTCACTGCCCCGCTCTCAGGTGCTCAAAAACATCCCCATGAATCCAACAAATCAAATAGTGATACTCAGGAAGACAACTTGGACCCAGAACATCGAGTTTCTAGAAATTCTTCTGTCCAGCTGGCCAATGTATCAAACACATCTGCTCCTGACAGTACCTCAAGTTGGATTGATGTTCGTAAGAAAAAAGGAAGAAAGGACCCTTCCCGATCAATTCTATGACCCAACCTCTTTCTTCTTGTTTTTTATTGCCCTTGTGTTTTTTGTGTTTCCACTATGTCCTTTCCATCATAGGTTAGTCTTGACGTTTACCCCCGTATTCTTATGAGCGGATAGTTTGCTAATTGCCCTGTTCTCTTCGGGCAAGACTTGCTAATTGCCTTGTTCTCTTCGGACGAGGCCTTCAGCAAATGTTGTACTTTTTTTATTTGTTGAATAGAAGGATTCTCATCTAGCTTACCAAAACAAAATGCTTCCAAGGACACGGTGATTGTATCAGTTACAAATTCACAACTGCTAATTCTCATGAAGGTTGAATTCAGCTTCACTCATTTTGAGAAGGATCGTTATCAAAGATTATGCATGGAAATAGATATAGCATAGAACTATTTTCCATAAAGAGGTAAACCATCACAACCTACCCACATGTTACTGGATCCGTCTTCCCCCCTCAAGATTGTGTCATACAGATCCAATCCAAACCCCTGCCAGAAAAGGGTCAGATACTGCGTGGATGTGTATCCAGTCACATCTGCCCCAAATATGGCCACGGATTCTTCCCAGATCCATATTGGATCCATTTGGGACATGAATTTGGATTGATCCAGTTTAACTGTTTAAGAATGAAAATAAAAACAGCTAAGTAATTTTTAAATGATTGTTACACCTAAAAAAGAACGAACTTTGAAATATTTCTCAAAGCACACATATAGAAAGGAGTATAGCATCTTGTGCTGGACCTTCCAATATTTTGGTGACGAAACGCTGTTTGGAGCCTTGGACCCTTCAGAGTGATGGACAGTCATTAACATGAATAGCATTAGAATGTTAATAAAAATCTGGACTACTGAGTTTTACTTGAGAAATGCTTAATTTTGTGTTTGAATATTTGCATGCTTTTAAGGTTTTTTCTTGCATGTATGTATATTTTTATATAATTTTGTGTTTTTGTATCTCAATGAGATTGTACCTGAAATTTTCTGAAATTGACATATCCGTATCAGATACATTATTACATAGTACATACCTATGTTGCACGGGTTTCTGAAACATCGGAACGTGGGTAAAAGTATCAGATACATCTAGAGATTTTAAATTTGCAGGAAATGGCAGGTTGGGAGCAGCAATGATATATATTAAAAAATATACAAAATATATAATTAATAAAACAAAATTAAACCTTCGATTGGTCATTGATAAATTTAGTAGACAGAATTTAGAATTTGTATTCAGAACGGAGTATGGCCAGAACTAAAATATAATTCATTTTTGTGTCCAGAACAAAGGATGGCCAGAACTAAAATATAATTCATATTGTAGTTATTAATGATTGCCCCCATATTTGTCAGGTGTGTGTGTTAATTTTAATAGGAAATAATTTTATACAGGTTGGGCATTGGAACATAAGTCATCAACAGGTAGCATGAATCCTCTTTACGCCATATGCATGGATTTAAAAGCAGGCAACTTGAAAAACTACAAATTCGTCTTCAACTGATATCTTTGTCTAGATCTAAGTAGCATGGGTACCCATACCGGGGGGTAAGGTACACATACCCATACCGGATACCCATACCCATGTACCGGAAACCCCGTACCCACGTATCGGATACCCCCTACCCATGTACCCTGACGTACCCTGCCGTACCCTGCCGTACCCGAAACTTGGCCGAAGTACCCAAGACG
>NWUY0303996454.1:0-10950 GCA_004151065.3 Larix sibirica | reverse complement strand
TGTTCTTGAAGTACTCTTTTGTCCTACAGATGATCAAGTTGCAGATGATCTATCCGAACATATGGGATATCAACACCTGATATCAAATTTTTCTTGAATCTTCCTATATTTGTTCTCTATTATTTAGTGCAGCTACATGAACAATGCAAAAATGGACAAAAGTCCTAACGTTAGGGAATTGTAACTTTGAGCTCATAACCCAGAATTAAGCCCATGTATGGTCATTGGAAAGGAAAATGGAGCAATAATACAATGATGACCAAAGATATTTGAGTGGAAATATCAGAGTAATTATTGTTAATAGGTGGACAAACATCTTGAATGGACATGCTCATATTCTTGTAGCTAGTATTTTATAAACATTTAGAAAGAAGGAACTAAGAGTGCTTGATGGTTGCCATAATACATGCAATGTATTTACTATATTTAGAATGCTAAGTATGGGTTGCAAAGAAGAGTTATGTGATATCTTATTCAGAGTAATTGGTTATCGTACACAGTTATTGAAGAAACGATGATAGCTAATGAGAACAAACTACATTCAACTTCTATAGGTCATGGTAAATCATCCTCGTGGGAGAGTGTACACATGTTTGGAAGAGTTCCAAGTTACAGACCCACAATTTATGTGCAAAGAATGGGAATAAGTGATAAAATTCCATTCACATAGAAACTTATAATGCTGGAACAAGACATTGCAACATGTGGATCTATCATGTGGTTTAGAATTGTATCAAATATTTGCATATGATAGGAACGCAAGCTCCATAATTGAACGAGACTTAAAGACAACTAGATATGAAGAAAGATAATGGTCTTTGAAAAGACTCCAATTGGAATTGGGATGGAATTGATTGCAACACCATGAAGTGCTAGGAAGTACAGGTAAAGTTAATTTTGTGGCAAGGTTAGCTTGGGAAGGAAGATAGAAAAATAAATTTGGTAATGCAAGTCCTAGTTGGGAACCAAGAATCATCAAGTTGGGCTTGGCTAGGATTTATTAAGGTAAAGGAAGCAATACTAAAATGATGAGAAGAATGCAAAGATAATTCAAATTAGGAAAATGTCACTGCCATATGTAACTTTTAAACCTGTGAAGTGAAACAATGAATACATATTTTTAAGCAAAACAAAGATTAAAACAATGGCACACATACAATACACAAATATTTATCCTGTTTATAGCATAAGGATTGCATGCTTAGAAAGTAGAAAGTATGAATGTTTGGACATTGGGGAATTGCTACTTGGTGAAAAAATAACAATTAATGATCCTCTGTATGCTTGGTAGAAAGACCATGGATTGGATCAACTACGATGTGGAAGATGAATTCCATGTTATGAAGAGCAGTTGGAAGGGAGAATTCCGTAACTCATCTATTGCTGTTATATTTATATTTTATGAGTTTTAAAAGTAGATAATGAAGGCATATGAATGTTGTAAATGCAAGAGAATGCAATAGCTATATTACATATGTATTGGTGGGCATACTAAGAGATAATGCATAGTGCATCAATATGCTTGTATATATACATGAAATTGCATATTCGTAAAAGTGGTATGTTGATATGTGTGTGTGTGTGTGTAATGAGAATAATGATAATTATTGTATTTGATAGTGGCTATATGATCGGAGATGATTAAGGCATGGCTAAAGGTGTTGGTGACAATACTACATATGGAAGACATCCTTGTAAAGAAAGGATTAGGTCAATAAAGTACTAATCAAGAGATGGTGAAAGGGATATGTAAGTTTCCATAAGACACCAACTGATAAGGTAACATCAAATATGTTACTGGAAACCATGTAGATATGGATTTATCTATGTTGATTGTATACATGTTAGAAAGAGGGATTGGGTAAGGATCCCTTTAGCCATATGTTAATATCATAAATTGGTATGCGTGTGATTTTTGAATGCATCTATGTTAGAGATACCCCACACGGTATGATGTGGTATGGCATGATGTTTTTTACTTATATGATTTTCAAGAATCTAAAATGCATTCTAATGAAGTAAAATAGCTTTCCATGTGTGTTGTTTATGAGTTAATGACCAAGGAAAGTTAGGACTTATGATCCTGCTGCATAAATGAATTCCATGTGAGACAATAATGGGTGAATCCATAATGTTGTTCTATATGGAATGATATAGTGCTACACAAGTGTCCAATGGTCTCCCTACTTGTGTCGATGTCCTGGGCTGTAACCTTCTTGCCAACATTGAGACACCATCAGAGGGGAAGGATTTACTGAGGGACCGTTGAGTAGAGAAAGGAAATGCTTTCTAGTATGCACCGGGGACTATTTAGCACAAGAAGAACATATTCTTAATGTGTGGGGAGTTGAAGGAGTCCAGATGGCCATACAAGTATTGGGGAGGTGGCTGGATGATGTGTCAAGGCATTGGCTAGACCTTCCAAATCATAATGATGGATTCATGATTGTAAGGGTGAATTGAGTGAGATGTGCATGGATATATTGTGTAAATATGTGATTATGCACATTTGTTAGAATGCATTGTGTGAATACATGCTTATGCTATATTTCATTTCATTTAATATGTTAATTGCTGAAATGATGGGATTATTGGTAAATCATAATTCTAAGATAATTTCATGAGCTGTTGTAGACGCAATGAAAGGATTGCATTTGTTGGATCAGATCTGTAAGACCCAAAGTTCAATAGGATTCATGAACAAATACCCTACAAACATCAACATATTCAATATTCCAACGGATAGAATAATGTATCACCTGAGATGTGCATAGGAATTATAGGGATAGTTGCATAGGGTGCATAGGGAATGATTGGGATTCTTTCCATATACTTATTCATTCATTCATTCGTTAACATCATTCACATAACAGTAAACAACATATTGGCATATATTTGCGTGGAATAGAGGAGAAACCAACTTTATATTATCATCAAAATAGGCAGAGATACAATATGCATCCCTTGGATGAAAGTCCAAAATCCCATCAACTACTCAACAACTTACATTCTTTACCTTTCACAAAGTTTTCAACCCTTACCCATTACACAAATCCCCTTTAATTAGGCTAGCATTCCCATTCCCCGTTGTTAGCCTCCACACGATTTTAGTGGCATGCAAAATGCCACGCGTAGAATGCTGCTGACGCGCGACGTGAACTTTTTCGTGTGCTACCTCCCTTGGTGCACCTCACCCTGCCAACTGGAGTCTTCGGTGCACAAACACTTGTCCAAAGTTCAGGCGCCAACAACATGAAAGGTAATCATGTTTTAATGGACTACAAAAATGCTCTGTCAAGAGAATAGAGTTGCATAGAAGGATATTTCGAATATGTGGAAGATTGTTGACATGGAGCAACAATCAATGGAGATTGTTGACATGGAGCAACAATTAAAGAGGGAAATATCAGTTAAGTTGCGTATATCGACCACCTTTTTATATCTAGATGTATTGCTAGACTGGGTTGGAATTTGACTTGCTCGTCACAGGGCATTTTGCCCGTCAAATACTCCTAAATTTCTTGTCAAATACTCCTAAATTTCTTAAGAACACGTCAGATCGAACCGGCAAAGAGTTTGCTTACACGTATTTTTGACGTTTATCAATTTTTAATAACCGTCATTAAATTTTTGTTACTGGTTATGTCCACCAGTATATTAAATTGTTATAGTTGGAAACTTTGCATCGGCGATGAGAAGTGACGAGTACGAATCACTGTTTTATGGATTCTGAGGCCAACTCCACCAGTGGAGCGACCGAGCTTGAACTGCAGCGTAAACTTTGAAGCAAGTTCCCAAATCAAAAAATTCAATAAACAGATCTTCGAGGCTATACGGGCAGCATCGTAGTTATACTAGTGATGGACAGGTGTTTAATGCCACACTTTAATTGTTATGGTTAATGCGTTGCAACCTAAAGACAGTAGTTATTACTTGTTACCATTAATCGATGCGAGCTACATGAGATGTTATTTGTTTTGCTTTTCTATTAACTACATCATCAAGACAAAACAACCCAATAGAAAGAAGGTTTGTTCTAATATAACTAAATAAAAGACAAAACAACCCAATAGAAAGAAGGTTTGTTCTAATATAACTAAATATTGGTATTCATTCATTTTTGCTACATGCTTCCAAAGGGAAAAAAGCGATCACATTTACCAGAAACATAGAAAGATAAACTACAGGCATGCTTGAGAGCATCTTTAATTATAAGCACTTTGTCATAAATATAAGTATTAAGTAGCCCGATCCACCTTCCACTATCAATACAATACATATAGCTTAATCGGCACTCCCTTAAACACTGTAGCCACAACCATTTATGGAAATTTGTCTTGATGGAAAAAGATATATATCCATGTTAATCTTTAATACACTACATTTATACGAAACACCGTTGGTTTTTATTTATTTTAGTAGTTTTAAGAAGACTTATTATTTTTGTACTTCAAGGGAAAATTTATTATATTTTGTAAATTTGTGTAGGTTGAAATTTTTTTATAGTGTGAAATTAAAATAATATATCTTGGGTCAAAGAGATTATGAAGATTAAAGACAAAATGGTTTATAGAATACAAAAATTTCTTGACTTCCACCCATTCATACATTTAAAGGGGGGTTTCTATTTTTATCCGAACTGGCTCTTGAATGGGCTCTGGTGAAGCTGCTTCTTTTCCTCTGATTGAATGTGTGGGAAAACCGTACTATCCGGCTAACTTAAGCTTCCCATCGCATAATTCCGAGCTACAGCTTACTCTTTTCTTCAGGGTGAAGGAGATCCGAGATACATTTCCAACAGCAAAGCTAGGGAGAAGAGTGATGAGGTAGGCTACAGTTAGAGCTCCTTCAACCCATAAATATGTAGGGACATTAATTGGTATAAGCAAGTAACAGACTATCTCCACAATATGCATAATATGATAGTCTTTTCTGGGCACATCTATGGTTTCGATGGTACTAATCGCTACCTGAGTAACAAAAGTAATGAACCAACACCTTTGGTTAAAAACACAACAATTTATTCCACATAGTTAAGGTTTTATTCCACATAGTTAAGGTTAGCTTTCACTTTGAATAAGTATACATACAGGAGTTGGTCATAAATTATCATAAATTGATCCTCCAGATTCATTCAGCGATGATAGGGTACACAATTATACTTACCAAGTCTGCCACAACTTCAAATGAGAATTCTTAAAATATCAACCATCTAAAATTAATTCTTCGATATTGGTTTGTTGACTAGGGATTTGAAGGATGATTGATCAATGAATAACATAAAGTGGCCTCTCAATAGAGAGTGTATAAACTTATAGATCATATAAATTATAGCCATCCCTTCCCTTTCAGTCAATCTGTAATTGCACTTAGCTTAATACAATTTATGGCTTGCTAAATACATATACATCAAATTCTATTTTCCTATTTAAAAGTAGATAAGAATGTGGAACTTATCATTTTCTCTTTCAATAAGTTAAAATATACTTTACATTTAGGAGTTCATATGAATAATTCAGTTTTGTTGAGGAGTTTTTAGAATGGATTTTTTAATCTATGTATATGCATACAAAATATTATCATGATTGAGGAAATTTAAAAGTAACTATTTACATGGAAGGGTTTGTTTTTAATTTAAAATTTTATTGTAGAAGGGTAATTTCTTAATTAAAACTTTATTATTGAAAAGTTAATTTGTCATAAAAACTTCATTATTGAAAGCCATAATTTTAGATAAAGATGAATCCAAATTCCAACCTGTAGCTGACTACTTATATTGTTTTATGAAGCCAACTGCTCTGGTCTACATTAAACTAAAGATTGTTATAATATTATTGTGGATGCCACACTATTAGGCATAAATTACAACCACCAAAATGCCTGGCTTTTCCCACGAATTTGGGATATAAACCTGTAAAATTACCCAGATCGATCTGAGCACTCCAAATTATGATTTTGGCAATAATACCTCTACTGGATTTCTGCGTGCGAGTGGAGGCGTTTTAGTTAGCCCTCATACAGGGCCACACTATGGTCTATCGAAGAAGCACTGCCTGGCCACGCCGACCATTTGCCATCAGCCGACCATTTGCTAATTGCCGACCATAGTTTACCGACTAGTACAGTCGGTTGTCCTTTTTACAGTCAGTTGTCCGTTGAAGATTGCTGTCTATGGGAAGTGCTTGCCAGAGGATTGCCCATTGCTTGAGATCGACGATCAGAAAAGTGAGATACCTGGAAGAAAACATAAAGACTGCTCGTACATCGTACTCCTGCTCAAGAAAATCAAGGCAGTGCACTGCTCTAAAGAAATCTGTGATGTGCTAACCGTCCATCAGGAAGTCTGTCAGAATGTCGATCAAATAAGTTGGATGGCAAACACTTTGTTTGAAGGTTACAGTACTTACAAGAATTTTTTTTTTGTGCGATGAGCATCGACCGCATCAGTCTGCTCGTCGCCCAGTAACCCCGTCGACTAGAAGACTAGACTACTGCTAATTAATATAGAGCCGACCACAAAAGTACAATGGCATTATGTTGAGCTATAGATACCAATATGATGGCCCTTTCCGTTGTTCACTTATAGTGAGAGCCAATTAAATGTTGAAACGACCTTGTTGAACTGATTATCTGGAAACTGTGATGAATTAAAGTTATAAACATATGTAAAGAGAATATATGGATGAGACCGTTAAAGAAGATACATGCAGAGTTTGACCTAAGCCCAGAAATGCCAAACAATTCATCTCTTAATTGTAAACCAATCGGTTGGTCGATACTATTTCGGGTCGAAACCTTGTCCGTGGAATATTGCTCGTTGCTTGAAGTCGCCCACCAGAAAATCAAAGAATAGCCTCAAGAAATCAATATATGATGCAAGAAACCAATATATGATGCTCTAGACAAGAGATCATTGTCGCGCTGTTAAATATTTTAACTGCGTTAGTCATTTCAAAAGTTTGTCGAGTCGACAGTTGACCAGAAAATATCAGTCAAGAGCTTGCATCAAATAGAAGGTGGTCGAACCTGTGGAGGAACCTGTCAAGGAAGTAATAAAGAATTGCTGCAAGAAACAAGAACAGTTCAAGTTGCTGCTCTATATGCACGAGACGAGTTTGTCTGCACGCAAAAGACCAAGAAAATTGATTAAGAGTATAATCACGTTGGTGAAATTAATTTAATTATAATATATCGCCTATGTGATCAAAAGTCTCTGCTATTTCAAAAGGTTAAGTGGATCAAGAGGTGGCAATAATGGTTTACATAAACCACTTTTATGTATTGATGTTCACCATATAGTGCCACATCAAAACCGGCTCTAAGAGTGGTATCGGGAGGCGAGAGGGAAATGATCCCCTGAGCTATTTCATTTTCTTTCTTAGGTGTTGATTTAGGGAAACCAGTGAACTGTCGGATTCCCACACAACATTAACCAGCACTAATTCTTTGTTTTTGTTTTTGGATGCATTACAGATGGCAGGTTACCGACAAAATCTGCAATTTCAATCACACTAAAGGATAACAACCCACTCCAGACCGATCTCAAATAATCACACAATGAATTGCAGGAACTCGAATTGGGAGATGAATGCCCATTCAATAAGTTTAGGATTTGAGTCAATCAGTTCACACTTCATAACTTTTATTTTTGGAAAGGCCTCTCAGGGTATTACAAATTTTATTGGAACTGTTTACTCGTCCATCATAGTAGGAATTTGTAAAATAAAATATTTTTAAAATTTGAATACATGTTGGTAGCCGCCAACTCGACCAATTGCTCAACCCAGCTTCACTCGTTCTTAGTATTTTAGTATTTGTTAATATTAGTATTTTCTTGATTCGTTCAGATAGAGAACTGTGTCTAAGACCTCAACCCTTCTACTGGAGAGAAGAAGAAAGAATGTCCAACCGCGAGGTGAGTGACTAACCCTACCGCTTTCCCTGGCATCGGTAGTGACTCAGTCAAATCGCATTGAGTACAGCCCAGCTTGCTGTATCAAATTGAAACACCCAGCTTGCTATATCAAATTGAAACCGCCCAGCTCTAGCGAATGAAGGATTTTTGTAAAATAAACTATTTATATTGATTTAAAACTTGAATACATAAACGATTACACCAAAATAATTCCATTACTACCATTTTAGTAAGACACATGAAAACTGTAAAAATATTAGTGAAACACATGAAAACTGTAAAAGGAAGAAATTTAACAGAATAACTTATCAAGACCACTGGTTTGCTCGTCGAGGAAACCACGTGCATGAAAAATCCAAAGCAATGCTAATTCTCTCCACCACTCAATCCTGGTAAATGCTGATTTCCAATCCGAGTGTTTGCACAGTCCTGCAAACCCATTTCCATAACGGAGCTCTCAACCATGGCTATCTTCTCTTTTCTTGGCCTTTTGTGAGGTAGTCTATCTATGCAGAATAATGATGGACTCTCACACTTCCTGCACACATATTCCATCCAATGAATCATTAATACCTTTAACTCAATACACAACAAATATAGATTTTGCAATAATCCATAATAAACCCAATAGTTTAAAATAGGAAATACTTACGATTGCATATGAAAAGCGTCCTCCCTCTATCATTATCGAGGATTTCTCATGTCTGAAAACTGTTCCTAGACAACCTCTTGAACAAGTTAACCATCTAATAAGGCTAATTTTTTCACTTCCAAGGACAGACCGACGGTTGGTCTGCAAAACACGCTTTTGAGTTTCAACTGAGATTCTTTCACACCCTTAATCCATGAATTGCTTCACTCTTCTGCCTTCGGTTCCGCCATTCTTACTGGTGCCTCGTTATATCTCGAAATATTTTATCTCAGGTGTTTTGACCTCAAGAAAGGGAAGAAAACCCTTCATTTCCTCTAAAGTGAGAGTAAGCATCGGGTGAAAGGAGGGATTGGGGTTTGTGTATGAAGGCATGCTGGGCGGGGTTTTTGTTAAGGGCAGTGCATTCTACTGCTGCTGGGCAACACCTCGCATACGATGACTGAGGAGAAGCAGAGCTCTTCGTATTGCACTCGCAGGTATTTATGCTAATTATGAAACATTTCTTCCGTACCTTTGTTTGATTAGATTTCCCATGAATTCCTCTGTTTGTTGATCTCATAAAACATTTCCCATGAATTCCTATTCTGCTGGTTGATCCCATAATTGGAACCGGGGATTATAGGGCGGTGCAAGCAATCAAGATCCATTGCATGACCCCACAGCAAGGGATTGTGTGTGAGAGGGGATTCTAAGAATCTGCCTTGGTTTCTTCTGTTTAAACATGTTCACTCGGATTCTTCCGTGCGGATTTTTATTGATTGACCACCTAAATTCCTAATTCTTTGCGCCTTTGGGCTTGCGGATTACAATGCCAGCGTAGACTGCCTTCACTCACAGATATCAAGAGCTGACGGCTCTTAAGTCGCAGATTGCAGAGCACATGGATCTCATAATGAGGATAATTCTCCGGGAAACTATAATTTCCGAAGGTAAACATTATTGAAAGCAAATTGAATCAATTTGAACTGAACAATTTGTGTGTGAACTGAATCATACATGAGTTTTCGAAACTTTTTAGCTGTTTTGGCCAGATTTGGTAACTATGGTCATAACACATAGAAACCAGAATCAATAGCTGTTTCGTCCTTTCTAGCAATTTCAAACTCTCCAACAGCCCATGGGCCATTTTTTTGAGCCTTTAGTGTGCACGACTTCATTTCATTTAATTCTCTGCTCATTTTTAGGAGTTTTGTCTCGAAGTAACAACTTTAATTCCATAGCTCTGGAGTGACTTGCAAGGTAGTTGAGGACGCCCGAGGGAGTAGTTAAGAATTTTCTTTTATTGTTCATCAATAAGACATGCAAACCAAAAGGTAAAACTGCAAATTATCCAGTTTAGGAGTTAATGAGATTTGGCATTCATCCATTTTGTTATAGAACAACTTTTTTTCAACCACTTAAACCCCTTTGTAAGTTGTCCTTCGGAGCCCTTTTACAAAATATTTATCTTCATTCTTCTATTTATCAAAAATGTTTTTTTACCTGATAAATCACCCTCCTGCACTTTAGTGATGAATGAGGAAGATGGTACCTTGCCAGCGCCATTTCGTGGATTCCCCCTCTCTTCCCTGTGTTTTTGGATGAAGTACGATATGAACCACCAGCTGCAGTAGTGGCTGGTAATCCGATATGACTTGGTGGGAATGGATCCTACCACCTTCCTGGGCATTATGCCTTAGTGGAAAGGGTAAACCAACTGATCTTCCCTTGGGGCTATGAAAACGTGATTTGAGTATGGTGTTTAATCTCCTTTGGCTAATAGATCCTTTGCATTATTTAGTTTCAACTACAGCAGTTTATTTGGTGCTGTTAAATTTGGTGGGAAGATAGCATGGATAAAGCTTACTGACATAAATTAAATTTGAATTTGCATCTTATTGGGGGAATTTCTGTTACCAGGTTTTCGTTGATATTTTGTTTTGGGTTCTAGCACAAAAAATTTCTTTAAATTCATGCATGCTTCTATTTTTTTTAAACAGAAACGGTTGATAATTTTTATTGAAGGTCCAAGGGTGCTGCAGCATAGCTGAACAGCTAGATAATACAAAATGAGGAGCCGGCAGCAGTTCCAAAAAGGCTCTTCTCCTGTCAAGCTAATATATATGATCCTATAAAACTTAGTGACTGATTTTGCTAAGTTACCAGGATACGGATACGGATCCGTCAAGTTTTTGAAATCCGCATCCGTCAAGTTTTTGAAAAGCCAGTTTTTGAAAAGCCAGGATTCGGATACGGCAAGGAAACGGCAAGTACAAACGATATAAATAATTTTTTATATGTATTTTAAGTAGAACTTATATAAAAATTTAAAGAAATTCAAAATTTTAAATATATAACTCATATATAAATATTAAAGTAATATAAAAAATAGAAATAAAAGTTA
>NWUY0303995756.1:0-12857 GCA_004151065.3 Larix sibirica | reverse complement strand
CGTGTCTCGTGTCCTCGTGTCAGGTGACTTAGATCCTCACTTGTCATGAAGGGGAATCTGTTAGGTCCTAATATAAGAATTGAAGTCTCGTAGAAGAATGATTTTCCCCAATGAAGAGTAGTATGTGATGTTAGCATATAGGTCTTGTTACAGATCCTCACTAGAATGTTTGTGCAAGGTGAAATTTGAGGATGTAGGTGGAAAGTAACAAACTGCAAAAGAAAGATCTTGAGAGATGGGGAAGACCTTGGTAACTTGGATCCACATAAATTTGTTAAACTCATCCTCTTTAACCACTGTATTTTTGCCTTGAAGGATTCATGATAATGATAAGCTATACCTCTTGGACCCCAGGCACCCTCGAGCTTTAGGCCCATTGCCTACGAGCTGAATAGCAATAATACCTTGGATATTCTGATATAGTCTTGATGGGGATTGCATGGATCTCAGTAAAGAAGATAATATTTGAAGGTTCGAGTGCATCATAAATTGCGTCGGGGAAGGACCAAAGGGCCCTTTTACAATTCCAACACTCGATAGTGATTCCTGACACTCTTCTTCCCCCTCCCGACTTGTCATTTCAAGAATCCAAGATGGATCCATGCCGGATGAGGTGACTCTCAAATGACCGCCCACTTCCCTACTTGTCGTGTTGCTACCACTAATTCTCTAGATCACTTAAGCTCTGTGATGTGAGATTGTATGAAATCTTCATCCAAAAGGATCTTATGTGGAAGGGAGAAAAACTCTTCTTTACTTCGAGGGCATGCAAACGATCCCCCAATGATTTAAACTATTGAAAAAGAGTAGACTCCGACCTAAACCAACCTCTCTAGGATAATCAGGGAGGTTAAGTGTCTCTAGAAGAAAAGAACTGTGGGTCTTCATGTAGTATTGAGGATGTAGGGAGACCCCTCCCCTTCAAATTCAATGCTTTCTCTCCTTGAGCACTCTTCATTAAGTTTGGCCTGCACCACCTCCTTGATTGTGGTAATTGGAGTTTGTTTTTCAAGTTCCCAAATCATTGGCGTTTAGGAGTTGATTTGAGTCTCAGTTTCCTATTTGAAGGGTGCTTGTTGGGATCAAATCTTGTCCTGTTTATTCTTGAGATCCAAAATATAAGCATGAATCACTAGGTGGTTGGAGAGAATCCTGACTTTTTACATCCAAGATTTGTTGTTTAATAATAAGGTTCTTAGATTCTATGTCCGAAATGCCATTAGTGAGGCTACCAACTTCATCCTGCAAATGGTTACTTATTATAATAAGTTTCTGTTTGTGATTGGCATGAAGTTGGTCAAATAAAACCTTGACCTACTCTTCCCACCCTACTGGAAATGGAATTGATCTATTGTTCTTTGTATCCCTGTTTTTGAGATGTTGTAGGTTGTTTCTTGTTGTTTCATATTGGTGTTGGCAGTGATTGGGAGCCATTTCTCTTATGGCCGTGAGAGGGGGAGCTTGAATACTTGTTAATAATAAGGGGGGAGGATAGTTTAGGGGTGTAGTGCTAAGTGGGGTATGAAGGAGGTGGTGTGTAGGAGACGAAGGAGGGGAAAACTGTGTGAATGGTTGGGAAGGACTTAAGCGGAATACAGAGAAGTTTGATGGGGTGATGGGGGAGAGCAAAGGGACAATGAGAGAGGAGTCACCTTCTTCATCCATTCAATCCTTCATCTATTGAGTTGACTAGACTTCGCGCTAGGAATGATGTTAACTAGATAGTCTTGAGTTTACAGGATAGAACGCGGGTTATGTCGAGAGGTCCTGGTTACCAGTTAACATTACCGTAGGTCAGGATCACCAAGTTGGGATACCCTAGATCACAAGACTAGTCATAAGGTTGCAACGAGTTAGTTGCTATCACTAGATTTGGCCACCACAAGAAGTCGACTAAAAGGATTGGGTGGCTACATCAGGTCTGATGGCTTTAGGAGGATATGGCGGAAACATGCGAACAATGAGGTAATTTCGACAGTGGCTACAGGAGATCCAATGACTGCTGCAAGTAATGTCAGCAGCTATACGAGACTTACACTAGGTTGGATCTGGTAGAGACAGGAGAACAAGGAGGTAATTTAGACAGTGGCTACAGTAGCTCCAATGATTGTTGCAAGTACCATTGGAAGCTATAGGAGACTTACACTAGGTTGTGATTACCAGGTCAGCATGGACGATAGGTAATTTGAATGGCAACTCCAAAAGATTCGACCACTGTTGCATTTGTAGCGGACCATTCAAATAACCTTACCCCTACCCAAATGAGCACTAATTCCTTAAGGTACTTTGAAAGGTTCACCTTAATGAAAACTTGACGCTGAGGTCTAGGGATAAACTTTAAAGAATTACTCAAGATCGTGATGGATGAAACTCCAAAGAGGGTTAGAGATATTCTCTAGGGTTGACCATAACTGCATCAGGATGTTGGGAAATCCCACCCAAACTGGGCAGGACAGTTAAGTGCATTATTAGTCAAGAAATCATGGGTCAAGGGAGAAAAAACAAACCGGGTATTCTTGCAGAGTCAATAGCCTTGATGCAAGGTTCCTGTCACATGTGCTGAGTCATTAAATTGAAACAAGAAGAAACCCTTGGTCACATTGTAGTATGGGTGCTATGTCACCCTTGTGGCTCCTGCACCTCCCTGATTCATCCCTGGATAAGAGTCTTAGGAGGCACCCTCCTGACGAAGTATCTCACAGTGGAACCTGCCTGAAACTGATTGCATAGATTATCATATTCAGACTCGGAAAAATAAATATCAGGAGGGGAATGGTACACCTTCAGAACAAATTTTGGGTGTGTCTTGGGCACCATTGCTCTCTGGTTCATTGTCAATTCCAATGGAGTGATGGCTTTATTGGGGGATAAAGAGCTCATAGTTCCCCATCTGCCTTGTGACTGAAAGGTCAGTGTAGCCAGGTCAATACAAAAAGACCTGACAAAAAATCTCCAACAAGCCCAAAAGTTCATAATCCTTTAGGATATCCTGAATATAATCCATGTATATTTGTTTGCAGTTTCACTTTATATGTTGATCTTCTCATTTATATGGTTTATGTTTACTTTCTCTTGTATTATTACACCATCGGAAAATGGTTTAAGAGTGAGCATTGCCTTATTTAAAGAAAAATGCAAGTCGTACTAGCACCTCTGCATGGTAGTGACTTAAGATTATCACTATTGTGCTTATTGCACATCAAAAGATGGTTTAAGAGTGTACATTGTCTTATTTAAAGAAGAAATGTTACTTGTACTCACTTCTCTCCATGGCATTGAATTCAGATCATCACTATTTTTATTTCCCTCGTTAGGAAGATAGTAGTAGTTGTTTTGGCATTCAGTACTATTGTGTTGATTTCTCTTGCTATGAAAATGTAGTGTTTAAGTTCATGAATGCACCATTATTTAAGATAGCTGAGTAATGCTTTCCTGTTGTGCATGAATCGGTATAATTTGGCCTCAAATTGTTAAATTAGTGCACTTATCAGAAACATTGTTATATGTTCATGTAGGAAACTAATTTCTAGTTTTAAGAGAAGACAAACATTCTAGCTAATTTATTTACGTTTTATGACACTTCCTGTTTGATGGACAGATATTCAAAAGCTCAATCGCTCCAGTGGCATTTTTTCTGGCTGTATTTTGTGCCAGCCAGTTGACAAAACTAACTGGGACCATTGGAGAGCAAGTTGCTTTGGAAGGTTTCCTTGGTATTGATCGACGTATATGGTTTCATCATATTTTGATGAAAGCAGGTGTGATTTCCCTAGCCATGCTTTATGTATGGAATTCAGGCACTGCAGATATTTATCAGTTGCTGATATTTTCCCAGGTCATGTTGTCGATGCAACTTCCAGCTGCTGTAATACCTCTTTTTAGAGTGGCATCTTCAAGTTCAATAATGGGCACTCATAAAATATCTTTTTTTGTGGAAGTTTTGGCCTGGTTATCTTTCTTTTTGATGCTCATCCTTAATATATCACTCGTGTCAGATATGTCTTTTGGGGATAGCGAGTGGATAGGTTCCTTGAGAAATATAGGCACTGGTATGGCGGTTCCTTTCATCTTGATTCTTATGGTTGCTATTTTATCATTGGGGTTTATGTTATGGCTTATTGCAACACCTCTGAGGTGTGAAAACCATAAAGTGGAGGACCAAAAATGGTTTGAGGAATCAGAGACTCGATATGAACATGCAGAGCATCTTGTTTCCAGAGAAATGGTCACATATGGCTTAAATTCTGAACCTATTTCAGCAGAAGAGGTTGAAACATCAGAGAGCAAGGGAACCCGAATTGACAAGACTTTGCCTGGCAATGATTTGAAGCCTGGGAAAGATTTGAATATTTGTCCCAAGGTTAAAGAAGTTCATTCAATGGAGCACACAAGTCTAGAAAGTGGATTTTCTTCAGCTGAGATTGTCCCCAGTATTGATTTACGTCGACTGCCTGATGCTATAAATGTTAATGAAATCCCTTATGTTGATTCTCAAGCTCCCTCAGATTCTTTTTCAACAGAATCATCTCCTGTATCAGTGCCTGCACCTTCCTCAGATGGTCTTTGCATTGACAGTGTACTGAATGTTAGTAAGCCTTCAAGAATTGAGTCAGAGACCTCTGTTTTGAAAGAGATGGAGGTGGAAGTTGATGCTGAGATGGAAAAATATGATGATGATGGGGATGGTTGGGAGAATGAAGATGTTCATACAGGGATATCTGAAAGTGCATCGATTTTGACCTATGAAGAACCTGGTTCTTGTAGAAGCATTGGTGGAAGGAGTGACGATGGAGGCAGTGGAAGTGGAAGCCTTTCAAGGTTGTCTGGATTGGGTCGGGCAGCAAGGCGCCAGTTTGCATCTATTCTAGATGAGTTTTGGGGGAAATTATTTGATTTCCATGGGCAACTGACAGAACAAGCAAGATTGAAAAGGCTTGACATGCTTTTAGGGATAAAGGTTTTGCAAGCTCAAGGAAGTGTTACAGCCAATGGAACTATTGGAAGAGAATCCAAGTATTTGCAAGAACAGGAGAAGATTCTTTGGCAAAAAGGCCAGACAAGTGAGCACCTGAGTGGTAAAGACTCCTGCATGAAAACAAGTGAGAACTTGAGTGCCATGGATTCTTCTACGGGAGCAAATATGTATGATGCTACATTGGGGTGGACTTCTCCCATGGCTTTACATGGTTCATATGCCAGGCAAGTTGCTCCTTCTTTTACTAGAAGTGAGCGGCGATACTCTCGGTTGCATATCCCATCTTATCCTGAAGAATTTGATTACCAACCAGCTACAATACATGGTTATCAAACCGCATCTTATATGGGCAGAAGTGGGACCCACACTCATTATACAAATTCGGTAGATTCACAGATTGGACCCCAAGCTGGAGATGTCTCTTCCTTCTCAATGCACGATTCTTTCGGAAATGCACCGGTTAGATATGGCTTCAGTAAGATACAGGGACAAGGTTCTCTGAACACTGGCTTTGAATCAGAGGGATTAGAGGGAAGTGGATCATCTTATAACAATTCCTTTTCTAGCCGATCATTTCTACGGTCCCATGGAAATGGCCAATATACAGGCCAAACAAAGAAGTATCACAGTTTGCCTGATATATCTGGTCATGGCACAGTAAAGTGGGATCCTCCTACAGGCCAAGAACGAGATCAGTTGAATCCTTTAGTTCAAAGGGCCACAGGGGATTTGGATATGAGATATAGGAGCCTCGGAAGTTCATCCTTTAGAACAGCTTTTAGGAACTCGCCGGTTTCACAAATGGGGACATCTGACTCTAATAGCCAGGTTGATCAAGTTCCACTGTCTTTTGATGAGCTCTCTCCTTCTCAGCTTCACAGAGATGGTTTTTCACTCCAGTCAACTTCAAAAGCAGAAAACAACTCTCTTTGGTCAAGGCAACCCTTTGAGCAATTGTTTGGTATGTCTGGTATTGGAAGTGGAAGAGGTCATGTTTCTGAAAGGAATAGAAAGTCCAGAACTGTTTCAAGCACACATGATGGCATTTCTTGTGGAGATTCTGAGGTCGAGATGCTACAAAACCTTCGTTGCTGTATTGCAAAGCTTCTTAGATTGGAAGGATCAGAGTGGCTGTTTCACCTGGATGGTGGATTCGATGAGGAGCTTATTGGTTTGGTTACTGCGAGGGAAAAATTTCTTCGCGATGCTGACGTCTACGAGTCTTCCAGGTTGTACAGCAGTGATGTACAGAATCAGCATCAAGATTACAGATCTGCCCCTTGGCCAAATAGCTGTGAATCAGCTTCATTAGGAGTCCATTGCCCTTCAGTTCCTCATTGTGGTGAGGGTTGTGTCTGGGTAGCAAGCCTGCTTGTTAGTTTTGGTATTTGGTGTATCCGTAGGATTCTGCATTTGTCTCTCATGGAGAGCAGACCGGAGCTATGGGGCAAGTATACATATGTTTTGAACCGCCTTCAGGTGCGTCTTTATTTATAATTACATGTTCTGTATGAGGTGCTGTTTACAGTAGATTTTTACTGGCTGCCGGTCATTATCTTTAATTGTTTAATCATATTCTGGCACTCGCTTATTTTTTTTAAATCTGTAATGCCTTTTGTGGAATGGGACACAGATCGAAAGTCACACCTCAACTAGATTATTCCTCAATTTATGTTTCCTGCAAAACTAAGAGGGAGAGAACTATTATGACCTTCAAGGAAAGATAGTCTTACAATATTTGCAGAGACATAATTCCATAAAACTTCAAGCTTTGTGGCATTGTTTATTGGCTGTATCGGAAGATTACAGATTGAAAGTCACACATAGACCTCAACTAGATTATTCCTTAACATATGTTTCCTGCAACAAAGAGGGAGAGAACTATTATGACCTCTAAGGAAAGATGTCTTGCAATATTTACAGAGACATAATTGATAATTCCAGAAAACTTCAAGCTTTGTGGCATTGTTTATTGGCTGTATCGGAAGATTACAATGAAGTATCGTTATTAACTTTGGGCATATTACATTGCACTCTAAATTACAATATAATGTGCATGCAACAATTTGCAAGATAAGATGAAGTTCTTCGTCAAAATGTTCTTGCCTACCATATGCATTATATTGGTTCACAGATGAATTATTGCATGAATAGTAACATTGGAAATTAAAATATGATATGCACACTTAGAATTGGTTTGTTTGTTGTATAATTTATGCGCTTTTAACTGTTTTTTGGGTGCTTGATGGTTTTTACAGGGTATTTTAGAGCCAGCCTTTTCCAAGCCTCGTCTTGTACTTCTTCCATGTTTTTGTCTACAGATTCCTTTATTAAAAGATGCATCTGGAAGAAAGATGGGCTCTTTGGATAGTACATTGTCAATTGAGTCTTATGCAACATCTTTTCAGAACTACTCTCATGGGAGCACTATCAATAGCAAAAGAAAGGGTGCAAGTGCAAGTGCATTTTTAGAAATCATCAAAGAAGTGGAAATGGCTGTGGGTTCTCGCAAAGGACGTACAGGCACTGCTGCTGGAGATGTTGCATTTCCTAAAGGAAAAGAAAATTTGGCTTCTGTGTTAAAGCGATATAAACGCCGTCTTGCTAATAAACCGCCAGGAATACTTGAAAATAATGGCGGAAGACGGAAAGTCCATGGGTAGCTATGACTGGTTTTGCAGTAATTGTAATTTATTTGTTTTGTAGTAAATGAAAATTTAATATTAAATTTTGAAGATCTTTCAAATGCGTGCTTCTGATTGTTTTCCTCCAAAATCCACCGTCAGTGTACAGACCAAGTCAAGTCAATGGAAAAATCCACAGTTCGTTATTCTAACCAAGTGATTCCTACCTGTCACTTAATTTGATGCATGGTTAAACTATAAATGCTATCGAATCGCTCACACTTGTAACAAGAACATGTGGTGCTATGTACCTAACCTAAAATCTTCCCCCCACTTTAAGATTGGGGATATGTGGAACTTGACTAGCAAAGATCAGTTTTGCTAGGTTCCAATTATGTTTTCCCAGCAGTTTGCAGGTTTCAATTCACTGATCCGTCTACTCCAGGATTTTTCTAACCCCATTTATTTCCGTTGAAGACTTGACTACTTAGATACTGCCATCTAATGGTTTTAATGTTCAGAGTTTGATAGAATATTTCTAATTTTTAAAGGGTGCATGTCAATTAGCTGATAATCAGCTCAGGGTATTCCAACAGGCATGGAACTTGGTGCATGTCAGCTTGATTCATTATATGAATGCTACTAGTTTGTAACAATTAGATATTTCTAATTAAAAATTCTCACTGGTTTGATATGGTTGGTTGAACCTTTCTCGCTGTATTGATACATTTGGTCAGGCCTTTGGAACAGCGTACAATTTTTATCATACTTGAGCGACAGTGAACTCTCTCTAACTTATATGAACCTTTTCAACTATTTATCCCTGTTTGTTTTCTCTTGTTTTATCATAGGTTTCAAGTCGAGTTCTAATGGGAAATGTTTTTGTGCAATTGCTAATAATTAATAAATCTAGTAGTTTTTAGTTATAAGGTCCGAGTCCGAAGTCTTCTGGTTAGTAAAATTCCTGAGTTGTAAGTTGCGAAAGGGAGATTCTTCTTCATCTAATCTGTCATCTTCCATTAATGTATAGTTAGAAAAAATGACAAAACGCTACGATGGAAGTCGATAAAAAAGTCATCACCCTTGTATACAGGAAGTCGTGTGAAGGCATTTATTGTCCTTTCATGAAAAAGCCTTTTCGCACGTCTTGTATTTTATCGTTGATGTAATTGTATGCTTTTCATAATGATTTTGTTACGCTTTATCCTAATTTTATAGATCCTTCATGTATTTTAGCTCTCCGTGCTTATATTTATGTGGTTGATTTCTTGATCTTGTTGAACAAGAAGTTGATATATCAGATTAGTTTAGTATATGAGGTGTTGCACTATCTATTTCGATGACCGCTGATATTTTTTGTTGCCCAAGAAAAAAATCACTCCTATTGATTTTAATAAAAAAATTACGAGGGACCTGCCGTTCTCAATACATCTGAAAGTTCCAGGAAATCGGTGTATAATAGTGTTAAATAATAGTCTTGTAAATACGCCCTGCAACGTGGGTTCATCGATTTTCTTCCCCCGCCAGAGTTCCCTTTGGATTTTATGCAAGGAAAAAGGAAAGGGACAAAACCCACGGTCCAGTTCAATAAAACTGTTCATACACGCTGCCGAAGCAGCAATAATATCTGCCCTATCTAAATTTTCTGCATCCTAAATGGCTCTTCAGCAATTTCAGAAATGACATGTTACGAAGGGCAGGAGGAGGAGAACTCCCACGATGAGGTAACATTTCTTGCCCCATGAAGCAAAGTTGCGTTGTAATCATTCAGGAACAGAAAAGATGCTCCCTTTGCTGCGGAATCAGTCTCCTGTTCTACAGGAAAACACGTTCAATAGGAAAAGGGAAGAATGATTCTTTGATTTCCAAAGCCCTCTGAAGCTTGTGCCCGAAGGAGGATATATAAAAGCAAAGCCTGTCTAACAATGGCCTCAACCACAATCCGAGATTTTAAAAATCTCATTGGATGAAAAGTCCCAAAAAGGATGGAATTTTCAGCACCAATAAGGCTGTCACCAACTCAGCACGATTATTCAGGGCCCGGCGCAGCCCAATCTTTAAGATGAATTTTTTACGTTCCCATAAAATAACACCGCCTGCTCCAGCCGTTACATTCAAGTCCCATCAAAGAAACCATACTTTTCCAATGAGTTGAGGGACACGGGCGGATTTAAACCAACTCTTGACGGTTGCTCTTCTCTCTTAAAACACTGGGAAATGCAGTCTTTAATTTGAAGAAAACCGAAGGGGAGTTGGGCTTTTGACAAGAAATACGGCTGGATTTCGGCACAGCCATAGAGACCATATCACACTGACCAGCAAGCCTTCAAAAGAGTTGACTGTTGCCTGCCTAATCGGGAATTTGAGCGCTGCTTTCAGATTGGAACAATCCCATTTCGATATATATATATATATATATATATATGAGGTCATACAAGAAATTGTGTTCTCGTCATAAAATCGGAAATGCATCTGCCTCCAATGGATGAGAGTGATGCATCGCTCCATGGCTCAACCCAAGTATAGCCATGAGATAATTGTTCCACTCTCCAGTCATTCATTTGGAACAAGAGAGTGGTCGTGTATTTGTAACACCATGACACCTTAATCAGTGGTCCTGAATATTAAAGCCATCTTGGACAATTAAATAAGCGAGTGGTCATGTATTTTTAATCACCTGTGTAAAAGAGCATTTTCATTGGCAACATGATGATCATGAGGTGTATTGTCTAGATTATCAATCTCTATCTTTGCATATGTATGGTTGTTATAAACCACGAAAATAATCTGTTCAAAGAAACAGTAACATTCGAATCTGTTCTTTAATACCAGAAAGTTATAATTTTCTACACAATTCACCAGTCAAAACAAACAGTTGATCATAAATTATTTGTAAAATTTCAAAACTAAATAAATTGCCACTTCATTGCATAAGGACTGCTGAATCTCGTTAGTCATCAAGGTCTATACCACATGTCTACAGCAAATTTTAGTTGCTATATATTTTGCCAGATCCATTAGCACAAAGTAGGATCCATTAGTTGCTATATATTTGGCAAGATCCATTAACACAACGTAAGATCAATATCCATCAACACAAATTTAACCATGTGGCAAGATCCATCAACACAAAGTAGACCATAAGTAGACCATGTGGCAATATCCATAAACACAAATTTGACCATGTGGCAAGATCCAGCAACACAAAGTATACTATGGATGTGGCAAGATCCATCGACACAAAGTAGACCATGGAAACAAATATATTTTGCCTTTAATTAGGCTAGAATATAATTTATGGAGAGATTTCAATAACCAAGGGGAGGGGGTTATTCAAATGGAAAATCTATTTTCAATAAACAATTCGGACACTTAACTTAATTTCAATAATGACCTTGTAAATATCAAAAGTGTATATTACAACGTCTTCTTATTATGTTCTTTTAAAAAAATAAACACATTACAATGTCTTCTTAATATGTTTCTTTCAAAAAAATGAAAATTTCAAATTACATTTGAAAACAGGCATGTTTCATTTTGTATATCAATAAATATAACACTCAAAATTTTGAATTATATTTGGGGAGATGCATGTCTCATTTTTTATATCAATAAATATCACATCCTGTTGAGGTTTTCTTAATTTCCCTAATAACTGTGTAAGTATAAAAAATGTATTATCCTACAATGTCTTCTTAATAGGTTCTTTCTATATATATCATAATTAAATTTCTTCTTAATATGTTTCTTTCTATATATATTATAATTAAATTTTGAAACTACATTTGGAAACATGCATGTTTCATTTTGTATATCAATAACATTACAATCAAAATTTTGAATTACATTTGGAGAGACATGCATGCCTCATTTTGTATATCCATAAATATCACATCGCTTGTACAATATTATTTATTATACTAATAAATTTAATTGAGGTTTTTCTATATTATTAAGCAAGTATTGTTTTGAAGATTTTCATTTTTTTATTTAAAATTATTATTTTGGAATATTTATAAAAGTTGGGTTTTTTTTAACACATAAGTAAGATTAGCAAAACATAAGTGAGATTGGGCAAAGTAGATTGTATGCTTTGCTTATTGGTAAAAAATCGACTTTGTTCTCTTCATTTGTGGAGTGAACGGTAAATTGGGGTGAGGTGAACTGTACAATCTATTAAAATAGATTAAAAACCAATAATTTTTTGTTTAGTAGCTAGTGATTAAGAATTTTTAAAATATTTGTTTTCTTATTAGTAAATATTGATAAGATTAAGGTTGTGATTATAAGGTCCAATAAAATCACTAACCTTAATTTTACTTGTAACCATAATAGCTTCAAGGAATTTGATTTGTATAAGTATCTTAGAGTTGACGTCAATTGGAACTATAATGTGGATAAAATGATTAATTGAAGGTGAAAAGCTGATTTTCATCTTGAGAACAACTACAAAGAAGTAGATTCCTAGTTCTAGGAGAAACAAAATCCACTTTAATACAATGCTTTTCCAGTTATTCTTCATGGTCATGAAGGTTGGGGTTGCAACATTTTTACAAAACGTTGGAGGAAAATCAATCAAATCCAAAATCACTTTTGGTTTGTAACCTTAAAATCAAGAGCAATATTCCTTATACCATTATCTTCTTAGAGGCTAGGTTTTATCTCATTTAGGGTAAAGTTATGGTTAGGTAGTTAATGTACATGCATAATATAATTAAGTATAAAAGACCCTGTAGAAATACTTTGAATTCAAGTAAAAAGTCTCTTGAGACTTACAAGAGGAAGTCACAAGGATGTTTAGTGGCCAAAGTATTGGAGTATTAAAAAGGAAACCACCTTTCAAAATATCGATAATATGAAAAAACTATCAGAACTAGATTTAAAGTTCAATTATGGTTGCACAAAGTAATAGAGAATAAGAGAAAGTTTATGAACTACAAAGAGATCAACTCCAAGTTAGAAGAACAAAACCATCTTTCTTCTATGGCTAACTTGAAGAAATTAGCATTGTTAAAAATAAGAATAAACATTCTTGAGCTTTATAGTGAAATTGGGCATTGGACAACATCTAAAACAATATGGGAGGAAATAATTTATAATTTTTGTGATACTAAGAAAATAGAGGATGAAAAACGCAATCGCAAAATTGTTAGGATATTTTAATACTCCATCCTTGTCCTACTTGCCATTATTTATTTTTCCTAGTTGTTGATGATGTCATTTTCCCCTAGTGGTGTGCAGATGTCATCCAGGATCCA
>NWUY0303995746.1:0-44986 GCA_004151065.3 Larix sibirica | reverse complement strand
TATATGTAATAACACTTTTGAACTATGCTGGGACTGGAAATTATGTTGGTTCTACTGATGATGCAAATGCGGATGGAACTTATCCTGGAACTGAGGCTGGTTCAATTGGTGCTGATGGGAAGGCTGGAACTCCAACTGCTGGGATTGTTACTTATTCTATTGTTGGAACTACTTCCGGTTCTGCTACTTCAACTGCTTCTTCAAATACAGGTTAAACTACTCAATCCCGATGTAGCCGATTAAAAAGCGTACCCAATTCCAAATCAAGTTATAGATGTGGTGCCTCACTCACCCATCCACCCACATTATCTACGAGCATCTCCAATTTTGTAATCAACTAATTCCAGGTGTCATCCCAAGAGGCAATATCTAATTTCCAGGAAGTTTTTGAAAAGAGCTGGTCGCTAATAAGGAGGTCGCCAATAGACAGTTCAGAGACAGGAGGCAGTTGAAATAGACAGTTGGTGCCATAGACAGTATCATTATTGACACGAGATCGCTTATAAGGAGATTGTCGACAAGTTAAATAAAGGCCCAGTTGATAGCGAAGAAAGACAAGTTTATTGCTTTATATACTTGAATTTCTTATTGGGTGGGGGGCAGACCAGATATAGATTAATCATCACACATACCCTAGAGAGAAGGACGTGATAAAGAAGGCCCACATCAACCACTGAGAGGATAAGGAACACAGATCTGGCCAAGAAAATAAATGGAAAAACAAATTGACATGGTAAACATTTTCAAAAAACAGCTAGGCATGGGCTTCTACATGCTAACTAGCACGGGGTATACTGTGCAGCCAGGCATCATGGCGATAAATATGATGTTTTCCACTTTTCCTGTTGTCCGTGTATTTACTGTATTTACTGTTGTCCGTGTATTTACTGTATTTACTGTTGTCCGTGTATTTCATGTATTTCCTGTTGTTCGTGTATTTTCAGTTCTGCATGTACAGGTATGTCATCCTAGCCAAATTCGGAACATAAGATACAGGAGTTTTGCAAGTTCAGCATCTCAGGATAAGGCTATTATTGATTTATTCTGGAAGTCCTTTTATGACCAAATAGATATCTCTTACCTGGATAGAAGAAAATCTAATGCTACTTTAGGTAGTTTATCCAAGCAAAGCCATTGATATGTGCTTGATTGCGCCAACTGTACGGACTGGAGTGCCATCTAGTTGAAGTACACTAGTACAATCCCCGGTGTAGCCGTCACAGACTGCTTTTGCTATGAGCGTTGTTGATGCTCCTGAATAAATAATAAGATCATAATATTATTTATACCAAATACCAAAATACTATCATTTATTAACTCTACCTAGGATTCTCTTTCTTATCTACTTCCTATTTATATCCTCTAATATTATTTCCTTATCATACTATCAAATATAGAATACAAACTTATTATCTTAAAGAGTTCTTTAGACCTACCAACCTACTATTACTTAGAGCTTATAAAGAGAATATTATTCCTATTCATATAACCTAAAAATACATCCTACCATACTCTATCAAGTCTAAATCAATACCAATTCAACTTCCAACTTATCAACTACCTAGAGCTTACTACTTATACAAACCCTTTCCATAATAAAAAAGGATATCTTATTTATATCCCCTACTATAAAATACTTCAAGCTTCATACCTAACGACATACTACTTGCTCCTGCTGGTTAGTGATAGATAGACTACTACTGGCTCCTTGTTCTTGCATAGTGAACATAGATAGACTACGTGCTACTTGTTTTTGGTTCCTAATGGGCTAGTTGGTTGTTCCTCATTTCCTGTTGATAATGAAAAGACTATATGGGGTAAAGTTGCATAGCTCATCATCTCTGTGTATAGGGCAGCAAGCTACCAATAAGAAATCATTAGGTGGTATCTTTATTTCCAAGTGCAAGCTACAACATACATAAACCAGTCTTAATCTCTCCAACCTAACATAGACTACTAGCTCCTCTCTTTGTTCTTATTGATACTTAACATGACCAACAGGCTTCCGGTTCCTAATCTTGATAGTGAACATGACCAACTTGCTCCGGCTCCTGGTTTATAATCTTGATGGATAATAAGCTTATTTCCATGGGCATGCTGGATTGGTTGGTGGGTACATTTGGTTATGAGCCCGAAAAGGGAAGGTTTGTTTCGCTCGTTAAAGCTTAAATATAGACGTTCTACCTAATCGTAGTACTACCTAATGGATACTGCAGTTCAGTCGAGAGCATTAAGTAGTCAAATTGGGTAGGAGTGTCCGGTTTGTGCAGTGTATGAATGCGCTTTTCTTTTACGAGTAGGCTATGAAGGCTCGGTTGGCGCTTGACTCGATTCTTACATAGAATAGATAGATCGGACTCCCAAAACATAGTGCTATAGTTGCCTCTTCCTTCGCTACTGGCTCTCGAACTATAGGATCTGCATATGGATATAGATCTGCTTCTTTGGGGTAAACTACTAAACATGGATTTTCCACTTATGCAGAAAATTTTATCCATGTGATCAACCACCTATACTGCTGGCTATGAATAAGGATCTGGATAACAATTTAGGGAACGATCTGGATCTATAAATGGATATGGAAATAGGTCAGCTGCTATTGGTTCTTATCAGTCAAAAGGATCTGGGCCTGTAGCTCGAAGAACTGGATTTGCTACTCGATCTATATCTCGATCTGTAACTGCAACTGATGAATCGACTGGTTCAATATCAACTGGTGGTGCTCGTTCTTCTACCGCGATATCTAAATAAGCTGAATCAATTGGTTCTGAATCTCGGACAAATGCTTCAGCGGGGTGGAAAATAAGTTGGAAAAAGCTAGTAGTACATATTGAGTGAGCTTTGCAATTGGATATGAAACTGGCGAGGATATACTTGTTATCGATACCGTTTATCTGTTTCGATACCGTTTATCTGTTTCTTTTACTTGGTAAATCGGATCAAGGTAAACAACTGAAACTTGGTCAAATGGATCAACTTAATTTGGAAGAAATGCAAATTATGCCTGGATATATATGGCTAAGGCTCATGTGCCCTTCTATGGCCCCCCTTTATACAGCATTGTTGGCAACCGTATAGAGCTGCTGTAGCATCCTTGGTTCTTAATGGGCCTGCCTAAGAGTCGTCTAATCTACGGGTCTGTAGGTGGCCTCGCAGAGAAAAATTACACCTCCCTATCACTCCAAGTTCCTAGTTCAAGGCGCGCATAATGTGACATCTAGATCCAGACTTTTGGGAGGCCTGATCCAACTGTTATAGCCAGGCCTATAGAGTATATTCAACGAGACCCGTGAGAATAACTACACTGGCTATACTTTCTTTGGGCTTAAAATGTGAACCCAAAGCGCCTGTGACCGTCAGTTTAGGGACCAACAGGTATAGGAACCAAGGCAGCTTGAGACCAGAGAGAGGATCCAGCTATAGGAGGTAGAGCCTGTTACCTACTGCCTATATAATTGTTAGCCTTTTTAGGGAGTTCTTACCCAGCCTGTGACCAATCGACAGGGAACGAAGCATTCATAAGGGAATGTGGTAAGCCTTCTATAAGCACGTGGCTTTACCTTAACCCCACAATAGAATAGTATAAAAGAATTTGTGGACTATATTATATGCAGTTTCATATTGTGAGCTTCGAGCACGGAGCTTCCCCGGGCCCGAGCGGATCGACCTATCTGTTAGTACGTCTTCCTGCTTCATAGGGGCTTGGTAATCTCTTAATCAGGGAAGCTAACGGATCAAACAATTTTGGATTTCGCCGGACAGAGTATAGAACTAAAATAAGTATGCAGTGGGGACATCACACAAAATCACTCATCCTAATGCCAGATATACAACCAGCTTAGGAAGAAGGCTAGGTCCTGTTAGGCGCTAACCCCTTAAGACTACCCCGGCCCTTTTCAGTTATCTTCCAATAACTAGTGAATTCACCAGTTGTTTGTTAAGTTCACCGGAAGGTGTTTTCGGTCCAACTCTTGGTGATTTGGGTGCTCGGAGGATAGACTTGAGTCGGGCACACAATTTGGTGGTAACACTACCCCACCATCAGGAAACGACCAGACTAATATTCCACGCTTGGAATCGGTGCGGTCTGTCCCAGGGCCTGCCTGAAGGCGATCCTCCCTCACAAGGACAAGGTAAGCATGATTATAAAAATCCCTTTATTTATTGTGTAAATCTGGGCTCTGCACTCCATTTTCGGTCATTGACTTTCGGTCATTGAAAAATTCCCTCCCTGCCAGAGTCTCCTCAAAGTCCACCTTGTCCGGACCTAGTATACTTTATTGACAACCTCCTCTGGGATAAATAATCTACATCCTCTGCGATCCTCGCTTATTATCCCAGGGATAATCCCTGAAAAGCCTCTTTACTCTTCGGTAGCTACTTACTATCAACCTTCTGATGATCCTGGATAATAAAACTTTCTCCTTTAGGGCAAAGATTGCCAAATCCCCGAAATATAACTTAAGATAAAGAGTAAAACGTTCCATAACCATCTTGCATAAACCATGTCAACAGTGCGTCGTACTAGAATACAATACGAGATTGACTCAGAGGAATTTTACCATCATTAGTGGACAAAATCACTATCATTACATCCTCATTGATGAGATATCTCCACGACGACCTCATATTATAATAACGAAAATCTGGTACCGATACATATCGCTTGCTTGACCGAAGGGAGGGCAAGGGGAAATACACGTGTTTTTAAACCTTATATATAAGTATAACAGAACAGACCGGGACCAATAAAGAAAAATAGGTCCAACTAGTACCCTGTAACATCAAACAGGAAGAGGGCTGGGAGTAAAGTGCGTATAGGTGGTAGAGCTCCGGATTTATGCAATTGTGAGATGAAATATTGTAAGTACCTTAATTGTAGGTACCAGAATTGAATAACCCAGTATAAAGTGGAACCCCAACATAAATCTTCATTTCCCACCAAAGCCAGCATTTTCGTGAAGTCGTTGGCACAAACTACAAAAATGTTTTCCGACATTTATGGTCCTTAATTAGCTCTGCTTATTATTCGCCGTTGTTTATTCTCTGGCTGTTCAAACATTTATAGCTTATCCATAATTAGTTTAGCCAAGGTGAACCTTTCCGTGAAATGTAGATCTGACCAGCGCAGCGCAACTCACCGTTAGTCGTTTCCTAAAAATGAGTGCTACAAAGTGGGATCCTTTTGATGGATATTATCCCGCGTATAGCTAAAACACCACCTAAACGGGTATGTCCACTTCGAATTATTGCGTCACCTAAAATATGGAGATAATCATGTCAATATATTGCATGGAATATAAGAACATCATTGTTGGTGCAGCCTGTGACCACACATGGGCAAGAGCGCTTGTTCAAATTTTATGAAGGGTCTGCTTATTGGGTTTATTTCGCAACTTGACGCTGGGTTTTTTTACATAGAAATGATTACCTGGTCGATGCTATTTCGAGACTTCTCGGTGTGGGCAGGGAAGGTGTGGGGCACGCGATTGGTGGGGACCTGTGTGAGTAAGCAAATAGCTCGGCATAAAGCGATAAATAGGTAATGTTATACAAAATGTATGAGTTAATGTACGTTAGAGCATGGTCTATAATAGGACACCAGACCGAGGGCTACAGAGGTTTAATTTTAAGTTATTGCATCTGTATTGTGACCCACTTTATCTAGGTCTTATCCACCGTGTACATAGGAGCCCTTTCCACTAAAGTTTCTTTATTACGCCCGCATCGGGACCTCAATAGTTATATTGCCCTTCCTATAATCCCATGGTGGTAATACGAACTCTGCACAAAGTATAATACCGCTATTCCATATCCTTTTTGATTGAAACTAAATACCCTTATTCTAAATTATTGTAGCAGGGACAGATAAAGATCCATATCCAGTCGTTGATCCAGTCCTTTACCCAGTTGTTGAAGCACCTTTTTCTTAATAACCACCCACCAGCAGAGCCAGTTGCATCATAAGTAAAGGCAATACCAATGGCAGAGATAGCACCACCAATAGCAGCACCAGGAGCAAAGCCAATAGCAGAGCTAGTAGTTGACCTTGATCCAGTACCAGTCTATAAAGCAGTAGCAGCTTATCTAAGTAGTTTACCACCGGGCTTAGCTAGTGACGTATTCTAAATAATCGAAGCTGTATAATTTTTGGCTAGCAAAATGAAAATATGCGCTCCGGAAAAATTCTTTTACAAAAAATTAATTTGTTTCCACATTTGCTAGTAGCTTTCACTATGCTCCAACAAAAAGGGTTTCAAATAACTACTTATTGATGCATCCATTCATATAACACCATGGTGCATAGTATTCAGTATTTAGTGCATTTCTCCTAAGAATCAAAAAGACCCAGTGATCAATTTCATGATCATTGAACGATCGAAGTGCCAAGAACGCATCATATTATAAGGTGTTTCGCACGAATCCTCCGCGTAATCGTGTGATCGCCAGACAACATGAAACATCTGGCATATACAAAATGAAAACAGCATCGAAAATGATGTCACAAGAGCCTACTATATATGTAGTGGGCCACCAATCAACCCTATCCAGGTGCAGATTCATACTGAACCGAGTCGAACGGCATTGCTCACCCCATGATACATAAATTTGAGTAGGTCAAGTGGAACTGTGCAGTGGTTTCCCAGGAGCGCGAAGGTTGGGTGAACCCGGCGAATTTATTGAGTGAAGTTCGGTTTAAGAATATGCCATCAACGTTTACCCCCCCCCCCTTCTCCCTCCGTTGAATCACACTGGCATATCGCTAGGTGTATCAGTTCGACGGATATGAAGCTCCTCCTTAGTAATGGACTTTGGAGTTACACACCCAGGAATTTACAAGCAGGCGGTACTCAGAATCGGGCGAGAAGCTCACTCATTAGCTGGTGAATCAAGTTGAATGGCGATATTTATTCTTTCTATGAGTAAAACCGGCGACCGAGTACTTAATTCTATGGGACAGATCAAGATACAATTTTTATGAGGGTGCGGTTTGACAAAGGTGAGATCAAACCGGATTCAACTCGTTTAATTTATCTCTGGTGTAGGAAGCTCGACACAGATGGGGGTCCGCCGCGAAAACCCATCTCGCTCTAATATATCTGGGGCCACTGATGGGAGTGCAGAGTGCCTTATTCCCCGTAATGCTCTGCTTATATTATTGGGGATAGGCGAAAACATAATAGGACACATGAGCAAGTGACTTTGGATATCCAGGCCTCGTTCGAAGACTCATTGGGTGAGTTCAAGTCAACTATCACCTTTCACCAAAGTCCAAACGTTTGTTTGCGCGGCAAACACCTATGCTGGATCCCAGAATAAAAATATGCAAAACTGGTTCGGAACGGAGCGCAACGATCAAGAGACCCTGGACGGTTGGTGAAAGCCCAACAGACCAATCCCATTATAAAGGAACCAAAAGTAGCATGACCGTCAGACCCATAAATAAAGTATGATTCCCAAATAAACTGATAAACCCATGGACCATGCTCTAAGCAGTTTGCAGACCGTAGCTTCTAGATTCTTAGGGGGGGACATCAGTAAGAGACTACCGCTACGTTGGCTATACGCAGATCAGATAAATGAGGCTAAAGCCCCTTCCCACACATATTATAAGGCTAAAATACGAAAGGACTGGGAAGTCGTACTTACCAAGGTAGATTAGTATGTCCGGCAGCAATCAAACCCTGAAAGTCACTGATGAGAGGGGAGATAGCATTATGGCACAACAGGACGAACAAAGGAGGAGATTTCAATATCCCGTCCGAACCCACATCTGAAATGCAACCAAATAACATTTAACACTCTGTACCTTCTTAGCCACCTAACAAATCCCGGAGGTTTACTTGCTTTGTTCATTTACTTTAATTGCTTCCTTTTTTAGCCATTATTATATATTTGACTGGCTTTGATGCTTTCATTTTTTGGTTTCATTTATCTTGCTTTACTTTATTGGATTGAACTGCTGATACTATTACGCTATTCTTTGCTGCTACTATGAATAGGGTTGCTTTCCTATTGGCTTGGACTACCTTATTGGGGGGGGGGTGTATGCTACAACTTAAGGTATGCTGGGTTTGCTTATTGGACTGCAGGCTTAGGCCCCTCTTTTGCTAATTTTTGTAGTGGGAATTCCTTTATTTACAGCATGCATTTTATCTATATGCATTTTATCTATGGCTCTGCCCACTTTGGCTGCTGCTTGAACTCAGGTCTTGGATTCTATGGCTTGGGCTATTGTAGTTTATACTAATGGAGGTAATGTGGTTCTACCTTTATTACCGGGTCTAAAACCGTTTTTTCGGCTGGTGCTGCGCAACGAAGGACCCTCACCGGCCTCCCTATGAAGGAATAAAGCTGAATTGAGCTCCAATTGCTTACAATTTTATTAATAAAGCATCAATCACTAAGTGACATCTATCTTTGATAACCTTCTCAGGGGCGGGAGCAACAAATTACAGAAATTAACTAATGGAATTGCTTTAACAATCAATGGGAAAAAAGCTGGTTCCAATTAATTAATACAACACAAATTCAGAGGGACCTCAGTGACTCACACCATTAACGCACCAAACTTCCCTCTGGTTATATAAACTCACTCAACTAACCCCTCACTCCAACTCTTTCACTTATAATTCAATAGGTGGAAAATTTTATAGTGAAAGGATGGCGCATGAAGGGCAAAACCTATTGAACCTATCCAGGTGGGAAATTTTAGAGCGCAAGGGTATCGAGATTGGAAATTTGGAAGTGATAAGGACCTTGTAAAAGTGGGAAAATAAACTATGATACCCCATTTTACTAAAAACTTTGATTTAAGCTGCATTTAACTCAGAAATTAAAGTTATTGATCCCCTAACTCTGGATATTCAGATTCGACCAGAAATTCAATGATATCAGCTGAAGTTCCTATAATATCTGCTAAAGTTTTGGCTGTAGTGACTAAGTAAAGCAGTTCCAACAATGAAGCAATGTGGGTTTCCAACTGACATTCATTCTCTTCTTCCAGCTAAAGGCAAAAGGCGCGATGGCTGTTCAAAGTGCCCAAGCCCATCTAATCTAAGTAGTAAAGCACACAGTGAATCAATCCAAGAAAATAGGGGACGCCGAAGTCGTCAAAGATCCCAACGCACAATAGTGAAAAGGTTTGATCACTCCAACAGTGTAGGAAGGCTTCGTTATAAGATAAATAAAATATTATTAAACATGACCCAAAAAGCAAGTTTGGTATGTTGGGATAGTCAATTTCAAAACCCTACTATCCATCCACTAGAGCGGCTCGTTTCCTAGCAATGATGTCTGAAGCCCTGCTCTTGCTCTCTGTTGAAGCCCGTGCTCTAAGTAAGTGAGTAAATGGAACCATTATCTAAAGGGTGGTGAATACGCCGTGGTAGGTGGTAAGTATGTTGTAAAGTAGTAGTAGGTAAAAGTTTAAGTTCAGAGCAAGTAAGGTAATTGATTTCCTGCAATGGAGTATATATAAGGCCAGGTTCACAGAAGAGAATATACCATCGACAAGGCTAGGTTCACAGAGGAGTATTTACTATCCAGATAAGGCTCCCCCGTACAATAGGTGGTTAGCCCTATACCCCAGGTAACCACCCACGTGGGCATAGGCGGGGACATTCGCTTGCTTCTTGACGGATCATTCCAGTTGCAAGGCAAGTCACCTGCCCGATCATGGAGGTCTCCCCATCACCGATCGAAAGGCAGGCACAGTGCCGATCCAGGACACTAATAACTTCATTCACCTCAGCAGCCACCTTCGTGATTGATCATGTAAGGCACCCTAGGCCAGAGTAGACCCGTTAAAACAACTTATGCTACTTGGAATGATCCTGGTTCGAGTGCTGCTGTTTGGCCTCTCCTCGTAGTGCTTGTTCTGCTTGTGCTGGAAAATCCTTGTGCTCCTGGTAATTATGGTAATTCTGATGATGCCGGTAATGCTGCTCCTTCAACTGTTACTTCAACTTCTGATTGAAATGCTAGTGAAACTGATGCTGGTGGTGCTTCAGGCAGGAATTTTTGACTAGCACTATATAGCTTTGACGCGGGCCACCACGAATCAATTTATTAGAGCAGTCCAGCAAACAGGAACACCACTGGATAGATATATAAATTACAAACCCCTTTTACGCTTTATATTATTTAGCTATTATATTAGGTAGTAGTGTATTTATATTTTATCACTATAATGGCGTATATTATCCTTACTCCTTTAAAGTAAGTGTGGGGTGAACCAGATACGTTAGCGGTAAAGAAGGGGCAGGGAAGAAAGCGGGCAGGATCAGCAGCAATAGGAAGACCCGGTAAACATCTATTTGGCACTCGACCTTGCATTAAACTATAAGTTGGTGGGCACAGTAAAGGTCGAACCACTTCCGTGGCATGGTCCATTCATTTTGAGGCGTGTTTTGCAAAAAGGAGTCATGATTTAGTTGATTATGAAGGGACTGACTCCCTTTAGATGCTGGAAGGATTCATGCTTATGTTACCGCCCGCTTGGTGGCGTACCTATTCCCCCTTTATATACTGGCCGAATTACCTTAACTTAGTTATTGGACGGGGCTTGATTATGCAATTGGGAACTTAGAACCTTGAATACTTCCTTTCTGGCAAGCATAATTGCTCAAAACCAAGCAACAAGGAGTGGTAACCCGGCAAATAGCCCCACCACCTTCTTCGCAACTACCTCCGTCGACATAAACTATCTACTGGCTAGCGGCTTAAGAAAGAATCAAAGCGGATAAGATCCTTTTTCTTGCTCAATTGTAGGACCACAAAGTCTACATCCACTCGTTGTCCTGTCCTAATTCCAAAGGATTGAATGGGGTATTGGTTCCCGCAGACAAGTACTATGTCTTGGCATCAAAGCTTGGCGAAATCCTAGTTATACTATATAGAAACGCTCTGGAAGGGATATATTTTATAGTGAAAAAAATACTTTTCAATGTTATGATTCTCAATTTGGCTCCAAAAAGGAATATGATTTCATTAATCAAAATGTTAAATGAGATTTTTTTCTCAACTCTGTTCCAAGCGAACTTCGTGCTTGGGCCGAACCTAATAGGCCTAAGTAAATATATCTGAAATATATATATATATAAGCTTTCATTAAGCAAATTATCCATTTGGATAGAGGTTTCCACTAATCATAGACTATTACACCAATCAAATAGAGAGGCTACCTTTTTTTTACTTTAATTACCATTAAGAGGACTAGGCTAATGCTTGTGATCCAGATACATGCCACCTTTATGTTTCAAATTGACCTTGTTGATATGCCGCTTTTGTTTGCATACGCTTAATTTTCCAGTTATCCAAGGCCAGGTTCCGTTTCTAGATCATTTGTAGATGGCCCAAGTAATCATTAAATTTAGCGAGTTGTCTACTGACAAATTGGAGTTCTCGATCTCGATGGATGAATCCTATATTACCCCTGACACACGAGAGGTTGCTTTAGGAAAAATAGCATTTAAGACAGTTTTTAGGGAGCCTCTTTATTTTAAGATGAAGGCGCACAGGGAACTGCTGGATTAATACTTAGTTGTTCGGGGTTTATGCGCTTTATATATGTGCTTCTTGATCCGACTTCTATTGTAGGGACGGGCGGGGCGTTCAACTACAACCGATACATCTGTTGGTTACCGCACTATTTACCTTTGATATGCTGCCTACTACTAACTGCACCTTTATGTCTTAACCTTACGTGGTAAAGAAGGCAAATAAGAAGGAGCGGAGCGCCCCTGTAAGAAGCCATTCAGTTGGAGTTTGCATCTCAGAAGATTGTGCGCTCATTTAAGAAGACATGCAGTATGGGTAAAACAGTAAATCAAATCTAGCAAGCCCTATCTAAAATAAGGAGGTAACATGGTATAAGAACGCGTATATAAGCAGCTACGTTTAATAAGCATTATCCACCAAGCTGTCTGTTCTGTATTGCGCATTGGTGGGCAGGTTGGATCCCATCCCATGCCATCCCAGGTAACAGGTTGTAGTAGGCCCAGGTATAATTCTGTACCAACCAAATGTGGTGCCTGCACCCGGGTAGGCAATAAATAATATATAGAGAAATCGGTGCTCTTTCTTGTCGATCTGAGTGTTGAGCTGCAGCCTTAGAATATATCCGTAATAGCGTAAGTAAAAGCATGCAACTTGATGGTGTTCCTACTCCTTTCTTTCTCTCCTGCCTGGTTTGTTTTATTATCCCCCGTGTCCGTGCTCTAAAAGCCCCGTTTCTTATCCCCTGCCATAAAGGAAAGTCGCTGGGTTCTACGCCTGCCTCTTCTACCAGCTTTTATCCCATCCAGCCCTCGTGTTTAATTGACTATCCCTCCTCGGTTCCTCTCCTGCCCCAGCAAGCGTTGAAAGCAATCGGTGGCATCCTGCCTAACATAGATAACCGTTCTTAAAGGTTATAGTTTAGTAATAAGAAAATCCACTTGTGTGTTCCGATGATAAATTCTCCCAAGAAAAGCAATTTTATTTATAAAAGACAGCGAATGAGTATGTTTTCTATAAACGTGAGCCAAGTATAGTATTCGAGCCAATAGATTAATTGACAAGAAAGAGGACCGGCCCTTATCTATTTGAGAGCTTTTACAGGGAATAAAGGTAGCTGAGTGTGATTGAGCACAGGCCATCAATGAGAGCAACTTTTATAAATAATGACTTTACAAAATTAATTATTCGTTGAGCGATGTGCTAATGTGACGGGAAGAATGGAAGCGGGGCGACGGGGAACAGACTGTGCAGGCAGGACCGAAGGGGTTAGATACGTGTTGTGACTCACCCAAGCTTTACATTTGTGAAAAATGAGCTAAGTAATCGGGCAAGAAGCGTAATTACGTATATAATTTATATATTTTTTATATCATATTAATTATTATATCATATTAATTATGTTTCGAAATGGATCAAACTAGATGGATACATACCCAGTCTAACCTTTTTTTATCCAATAACATGCGGGTTACATCTCTCTACTTATATGTAACACATGCGGGATAAGCAAATGAAAAAGAGGGATACCCCGAACTTATCATAAAGATAATGCTCCTTCTCGGTTTATTATCCTTCCGGTATATGGAGACATAGGTGGCTCTGTATGCGAAGGTGTGCTGCTTGCCGGTTTACCCCTAGCCCCATGAGGTTGTTTAATGAGCGCTAACGCAAGATCCCCTATGAGGTTTATTGAGCGCTAAAACTTGCCCGGGTTATAAAGAGCGAAAACCACTTGCCCCCATGAAGAGAGGAGCGCTAACGCGGGTTGCATTATTTGGACACGTACGTATGAGCGGATCAGGACGTAGAGGATCACACCTTTTAATCCACACGTTCGTTCTTTTCCCAATCCTTCCATTACCTTATGCTTTCTGTTAACTTTACCATTTTATTTATTATAATGCCCCACACTTTTTGTTACCCATACTCATTAAGCCTGTTCCTCATCCCATTACGTTATGTATGGCTTTCCCCATATTTATGTTCATCCGCACATTATGCCTTCCTCTGTTACCTATCCCACATTACGCTTTCAGTCCTCCCCCATTCCCACGCTTTCAGGAGCTTTGAGCAATTAGCTTCGAGTGATGCATAGACTTGCCAGGCATAAGTATTATGCGAGCTACTAAGTTTAGCCAATCAAAGGGGAATAATCGAGGGGGAATAAGAAAAGGGCATACTCAATGGGGAATAATACTTGGGGCAGGTGCAGCGTTAGCTATACCTAAAAAAGATAGAGCAAGGAGCGAAGCCGCTTGTTTATTTCAAATTAGACAGGTGGAGTGAGGTAGATTTACTTATTCGCCCAGGACATGTTGAAGACATAGGGTTCTAATACACCCGCGTTACCAACTGACAACGACGAGAAGAACAAACTCTGAAATAGAAGAAGCCCTGTTACCCGCATTCCCCCCGTCCGCAGTCTCGCATTACCCTTTCAGTTGCCCAGTAAACGTCATCCAATAAGAAAGAAAGCCCAGACGTGGAAGGAAGGAATACGATTTAAGAAATCAGAACGGAAGTGTACGATGAAAATCGACGGAAGTGTACGACGATTCAAATGGACGACGCGCTTACCCCCTCCCCCTCTCCTTTTTGAAAGATCATATTCGGATCGAAAGCGAACCTATCAATCAATTAATCAAGCCAGCGAGCAAGCACCCTCCACAGCTCCCGATCCAGCTAAAAAGCTCCCCATCCTGCGAATAAACGAGTCAATTACTTATGAGCATACTCCCTCCATCGGTTCGCAAACAGACCATAGGTAAGTCATAAGGTTGGTGAAGCAGGTGGGTGGGTATAAGGTTAATAGTAGTCGGTTCTAAGTGCTGTCCCCACTAAGCACTGGCTGGGTAAAGAGTCAAGTGGTAGTTTGGAAGGCCAGGCCAATATTGAGGGGTATAAGGATGGGTTATTGTCAACGGGCTTGGTTAGTTCTGTGCCCCTGCCCCCCCCCTATTTGACCATTGTTTTAGAGAAAATAATCTCCCTCTAGATGCAGCCGAGATATATGCAATCGAGTACCTTTGGGGCCAGGTGGGTTGAGTATCACCAGAATGAAATGCTATTTCCAAATCCTTTATATATGCAGCCGAGTACTTATTGATCCAGGTGGGTTGAGTACCTACCACTAGTTGATCTTTCCAAATTCTTATTCCCATATAGTTAGCCTTATTCCCGTACAGTTCCTTATTTCCATACAGTTAGCTTTGATCCAACCCCGGCTGTGTTTTCCAACTTCCCTACTTGATACTTTAGTGCTTTTGATCTTCCAGGGGGTTGGAGAATCTTCTAAGATGGATCCACCCCATTATAGAACCACAAGCATTTCCATTCTCTTCGGGAAGCACCGCCTTTATTTCCTAGCGGGACATAATCTTGGCTCTAGGCTCTCAGGAAGCGCTCGGACCAAGCAGAAGGCCATGGATTACCCCCTTAGCGGTGGAGGAACGCTTGCCCGGAATCGGAGTTACCGCTACCACAGGACAGATCACTTAACTCGGCACCTTACTTGCACTACACCTGCTTATCCTGACTTGTTTTTTACATCTATGTATTTCCTTGATTTAAGCTTTTAGATCAAGACATAAAGATAAAGCTTGCTAATATATGGGGGTTCCTTATATATGGTTTGAACTTGAGTCAATTGGTTTCAACAGCATCCGAGTGACCTTAGCTGTCGTAAACCTTATACCATGGTGCCTTTCTTACTTCTAGTAATACTGAACTACACGTGCTATCATGTCTATCCCAACAATATGAACTGAACAAGATAAGACTAAAAATAGCATATTAAGAGGCCCAAACAATCTATATCTCTAGAAAAATCCCTACTTTTAGACTTTTCAAATAATAAGCATGATGCAAGCCCATTACTCCTCATTTTCATCTTGAAACCTTAGATGCTATCTAAAATATTAGATCCGAAATGTTTACGTAGTTGTTACTCGGGGAACTAAATAAGGATCACCTGATGGTTCCGCTCTTGCCCCAACTAAGATTGACCCATAATTAGAATAGGATAGGAAAGGGTTCAATTAACCAATCAATATATGCTTGTTCTCACCCTACTAGCACATAAAACTAAATACAATTAGGAGCCGTTATCCCAGCCTACCTCCTTCATATATGGCACATTCCTAATAAGACTGTAATAACCTTCGAAACAATAGCCTAACAAGCACTTTAATCCAGTAGTCATGGAATCCAAGGCGAAACTCTCTATACAAAACCACGAATATTCTCACTTATTTATATGCTATTTTGCAGTAATTACTAAACGATTGAACCCATAAAGACAGTGCTATTTACGCGGGAGCCAGCGAATACTATCTCAGTCCGAATGCCATCTCGGAACTGTAACCCTACTGTTTCGGACGGCCTAGGGTTCCGGCAGTAAAAGAAAGAAGGGTAAGGCGCTAATCCATTCAATCCATCCGTTGGTTCTAAGGTCTGATAACTGTCCCTCCAAAGACCTCATGATCTAGGGCCTATAAAGATATAGTTCTAGCAGGTAAAGAGAGTAGGTAAACCAAGCTGGCTTCCTTCATACAATCCCAATCCTGGGTATCTAGTGGGTCCCTCCAAAGCCTAAGTCAAGTCCAGCCAGGGCTGCTACCAGTTCTAGTTCGTGCAGGTAAAGAACAAAGGGAGTTTTTAATAGCACATGCCCTTGTTGACTTTCTTCGTATTCCTGGCTGGCTTCTGGGATCCATATTCTATAGGCAGAAGCCTGTCTGTGCATCCCAACAACGAGGTTGCTCTGATCAAAACATAATCCATCCATCCAAGCCGTCCATCGTTCTAGGGTGAAGGGCATTAAGGTAAATCCGCCACCCAATAAAGATAAGGCATATAGGATGGCAGATGTAAGTGCCTGAGGGTCTAGATCTAAGGTAAGGGCTAACCAACCAATGCGTAATCCCATCCAGTAAAATCCGGTGCTTCTAATTGAAGGGTAAGTAACAGTGCCTCCTTCCTAAGTGATTCCTGGTCTATCTAGGGCTAAAGGTGAGTTGTAAACAAGGTAAGGTCTTTTCATAGTGCCTGCCATACCCTATTGCTATTCCTCGTGTCCTTCCTTTTGAGGCTGACAGAATGGGTTGGAAAGGTATTCTATTTCATCCTAGGTCTAAGGCAATAAGTTCAGGGGGTTGTCCGGTCTAATCCCGACCTGCCAGGTATAGTGCAGAGTCATGAAGCTATTAATAAGTGAGTGTAACTAGGTGTAACAGGTCTAGTGATTCAGGTGGGTAAACAGTGTGTAGAACAAAGGTTGGTTGCTAATAGTGCATCCCGTACAAAGGCCTTTAAGGTAATAGAAGCACTCCATCAACTAGGGGGCAGTAAAGGAAGGGTAAGGTTGGCCGGTATAATCCCCGACCCGACGATAAGAGAAGGTATAGTGCAGTAGCCATGAAGCAATTCTAGAAAGGTGGTATAGGGAAAACATGCTAAGTCTATAGGTGGGTAACTATGCAGGTGGATAGCATATACCATTAAAAGAAAGGCAGGTAGGGTTCTGTCTATTTCTATTCCTAGCGGTTCTAATTCCTGAATCGTATGGGCAAAGCTCGACCGAACCAGAAGTTAATACATAGTACCTAGAAGAATAAGGTAGGTTAAATAAAAGTAAATATCCTAGTGCTTACCCTCCCTCGTGTTCTTGGCTGAAGGGAATAGGTCGAGCATAACTTCATCTCCTCCTAGGGTGAAGGCAGTAGTAAGTAAAGGTAAGGTAGGGTAAAGGGTTAATAGTAAGAGTGCCCTCCTAAGATTCATAAAGCAAGTGTGATGCCTGTGAATGCTGTATGGAACGTCCAAAAGCTCTCTCTGCTCTATGTGAAGCCCTTCCATCCATCTGATCAAATGCTTGCTGTAAGTCTAAGGTAGGCAAGTATCTATAGTAAGTGGTAAAGATATCAAAGGTGGTTCAGGCACTCATGAAAGCATATACTAGCAATGCTGTTTGAGCATCTATATTCTGTCAATGCTAGCTGTGTAAATTCATAAATTGTACATGCTTGTCTCCCCGCCCCGACAAGATCAATAGTGCTGATGCTGATATCACTCAACAAAGAGTCCTGCCTGAAGCAAGTGGTTGGGGGATAACAAAGGTTAGGTGAAAGTAGCAAGGGTTATATAACAAGTTGCATATATAAATGTTTACTTCGTTGACTCATAATCACTAATGGCAGAGGCGGCTAGATATCTTTGTAAGGGTCCAAAGAAAGCGGAGGCAATAGACGCAAGAGCAAGGCTAGGGCCATATCCAATTGATCCAGTTGACCGGGTGGAAGTACCACCAGCATCAGTAACGTAGGCAAAGGTAGAAGCAGATCGAGGATCTAATTTCATACTTCAGGAACAAATTGGTAAGGGAGAAATCTACTTGATAAGTTGAGAAATAAAAGAGAATGGGGCCTGGAAAAGTCAAAGTTATCCTGTCTCTCTCAAGCGCCCTAAGAATTTTTATAATAAATCACACACTGGTTGATAATCCTTCCTATCACCTGTAATTATCCCAACCACCCGTCCACCAATGTGCGAAAAACAAACTGTACTGTTGCATACCCTTTCTTAGTTTTTGCGTAGGAGTCGGTTCCCGACTCCGTAGCAATCCTATGATCAGTTTCAGAAAGATCGAAGACTGAGCCTGCTGCTTAGCCAGCTTCCAAGCCCTCCACATGGCACCCCGGCGGCACCAAGTAAATTAGCTAGCGAAGAAAGCAGGAGCCCCGAGCCCTCTCATCAGCTCAAATGGAACAAATAAATCTAGCTTTCTTTCTTTTTCCGCCAAGCAGCATCCGCAATCAACATAAACATCCAACCATAATCCGTCCAGCCTCCATGTCTTATAAGTTTAATATATATAATATAAATTTACATCCCTATACTACCCATAGCATGCCTCTTTTATAGTATTGGGCCCTAAGAAGGGTCAGTCAAAGGGCATAGCCACCGCCTTCCCTATTCCACTATCTATCGAGGGCCAAACTACTCCACCTTTTACTCTCTTCCACTGATGGTCCGAACAGAACCCCATTAGGAGCGGGTTCCTTCCACCTATCTATGACCGGGGGTTTTGTTATAATAGTTATGATCGGGTAGTTTCCGTATAATTCTTATAGGGCAGATCCTCATGATGAAGATTGGGTTGTTCCACCAGATTATGATCGGGATGTTACGCCTAATTCGGGTTGGTAGGGCCTACTTTATTAGGAGCGGGGTTTCAAAAATGGAGGAAAAATTAGTATGCGCTTTGAGGCTATAACAGGCTGGCCCGTGTTAATAGTCTTGGTAGGATGCGCTATTGGTGTGTACTTGTTTGTGTGCCCATAGTGTCTTAGTTTATAGGTGATTCCATAAAATTAGGTTATTGCACACGGGAACATAAAGCCTCGCCCCTTACATGGGTGGAAACTGCATCTTCTTTTGTTTAGTAACTAAACTTGGCTTGTCTTACAGATTAATTAAAAACTATAAATATATATATATATTATTTCCTTATCTTGTATAAATTAATTCTTGTATAAAGAGAGATATTCTTTCATTAGCTTGAGTAAGATAGATATATTCTATTCTTGGTTGGACGGTCATCGGAACGGTCTCATCGCATTGGACTGTCTATTGGCAACAAGCTCTGGGCGGTAAAACCTCCAATCATCACCTATTAACCTCATACCTCTCCTACCTTGACTGTCTCTCCTACCTTTATCAGATATATACTTCACTTAGAGATAGATATTAATATACTAGCTTGTCACCCAGGGATTCATTTGAAAAACCATTATTACTAGTATTTTGACCAAAAAACCCAACATTACCTATAAATCGATAGAACTACACTCTTTCTTAAACACAGGATAACAACTTATGCTGGAATTAAAAAAAAGCAACTAAGTTGCTAAAGTATATATGAAGGGAAGGAAGGGACGGGGCAAAGGGTGTGAGAGTACCATCAAAGGTATGTTTTGAGCTCTCTAACAGTCACAGTTTGACGGAGAATCAACAATATTAGACTCCTCTCCCCCTGGTCGAGCCACTTTGAGTTGCCACTCTATCTCCCTCGATAACAGTTAGACGGAGTTGCCGCTCTATCTCCCTCGAATGGAGAATCAACATAGTTTGGTCCCTCTGTACAAAAAGGACAAGACAGAGAGATTAGCCATTTAACTAATAAACTACAATCTACCTAATATAATTAGCCATTTTACTTTGAAACGTCCAATATACCTAGATAACATTATCCATTTAACTAATAAACGCCCAAGATACCCATTTTATGTATAAACGTCCAATTAAGTTGTTATTACATATCTCCTGTTTTGGTATACACTTGATAACGGAGAATCAACAATATTAGACGGAGAATCAACAAGATGAGACGGAGAATCAACATAGTTTGGGAGGGAATTAGCCATTTAACTAATAAAGTGCCAATTTATCCTTTCACCTTCTTGGCAACTAAGATTTAGGATAGATCGGCTACCTACCCTTGCTTCCTTTCTTTTTGTTATTCGCTCAATAAATAAATCCATGCATCCCTGGTAACTCACTAACTCACTCACTGACTCACTCACTCGCTTCTGGGACTATTGAAAATGCTTGCTCCTGGGATGTATGATCTTTATCTTATCCGAGGGAGGTCCTATTTAAACTATGCTCTATTTTGGGAAGACCTATTATAACAATGCTCCTGGGACGGAGGACTATTCTAACTGGACTATGCTGCTAGTCCTATGTCTACTGCTGGTCCTATCACACACACTGGTAACTAAAATGCTGGCTGGCTTTTAGAGTGATTGAAAGTGGGCTAGGCTGAGCTGTGCTTCGTGGGTAGGGAGGAAAGAACTAGCTAGGAAGCTTCGTTGCAGCAATAGGTTGTAACGTTGTAAAATGCCTTTCTTATTAAATATAACGTCACTTTCCATTGAAGTTGGGCATCCAGGCTCTCAATAGCCTTTTTAATAGGCAATCCTGATGCCTATCATGCTTTGCAACCATCATTGCTTGGTTTCCTTTCCCTATCCTAAGGGATAAAGGACTTGCGACCTTATTTTATGCACAAGGATATAATCCTTCCTCTATAGGTCGGGTCGGTATCTATCATACCCCTACTAGCCATTTTATTGTTTTACTCAATGACAACTATAATAACTAAGAGCATCACAACTCTTATCTGCAATTATTAAAGCATTCACTGGATGCAGTTAATGCCTTGCATGCATTCTTGCGACAAACATTTCTTGATGGGTCGAGTCACTTAACGTTCCTCGCTCCTTGTGCGCTTACTTATCTCCTTGGCCTGGCTAGTTACCAAAATGAATAAGTTACGTATAAGGACCAAAATTGGTACGATGACCTACTAGTACTACTATATAATATAGTAGGCGGGATGGGGACCATGGATGGTGAGTCAGATGGAAGGTGAGGAAGTGGGGCCCATTTAGTGGGGTAGGTTAATCGGGTACCATGACTTACTTAGCTAAGGCGGGATGGGGACCAAGTTAATGACCCACTCACTGACTGAGTGTAGGCGGGATCAAAGGCATAACAAACAACCCGTGAACCTTATCCCCAGCCAGCAATGAACATTGGTTGGTAGGGGCCGTAAGCCTTATATATAAGCTTGGCTCAGCCCCCAGCCCTTGCTCTGCTCAGGTAAGAGCTAATTACATATATAATAGCAGGATACGTTTACACTTGAATTTGCATTTTAGACCAGCATCTCCACTAGTAGTGGTACCTACGTCGTAACAATAGAATATCGCCATGGTCCTGGGCAATTCCCAAGCTGCTAGAAGGCCAGTCCCAGCAGATTCGCCTGGTCCTCTCGGATCTTCTTCACCGGGCCTACTCCTAACTGGTACACTTGGATCTTCATAGTGCTAGTCTCGTGAAAGCCAGAATATCACATCCGACATTTAGCATTGATACGTTTACACTAACTGGGCTAAGAGAATCCACCATTGGAGACTACGCTGGGATTGATGGGGAGACTACGAGATTGTATACTACGCTAGGACCTATCTATCCTAATTCTACTAGCTCTACACCTAGGCCTCTGACTTGTCCTCGGAGAATACCTAGCTGGGATAACTCAACTAGCAGATCTCATAGACCTGGCTGGGATTGTATACTACTTGGCTCTACACCTAGGAACAACTATATGACGTCGCATAGAGACGTGTCCCAAGCCCCTGCCAGTCGGACTAGTTGATGCTGCTGGGAGATCCCCGGCTGCTTCCACTAGCTCTTTACTATACGATACTGGCATAGAGAACTTTTAACCTATGATCGGCATAGATAAGTTTGCAGGCCTTGGAGACTACGCTGGGTATACGATGTTGGTGGCATCGAGACGTGTTCACATACCGGACTTACTACAACATCAGATCCGGAATGGAGAGTCTCTGGTTAGGCGATGTAGGATCTCGGCATCTAGATCTAGAAGTTAAACTAGCTACGATATAACCGTGATATAACCGTGTGGTTATATAGGTCTTATGCCCTAGCACCCAGGCAGGCCCATCATAACTAGGTGGGTAACTAGGCGGGTATGCAGCCCTTGCACCATCTATATATGATGTCGAGTTGTGGTGAGTTGGTTGGACAAGATTGCATACATTGGTTGAAGTTGCCCAGGTTGAATCCAGATATGGAGTAGTGAATCTGAGTTCTAATTAGTGGATGCTGGCTGGATATCCGATACTAAGGTCACTAGGTGGATATAAGAGCTGCTGGGCTAAGAGGATCTCCGCTTGGTTACTAGGTCGGGTGCCTAGTTGTCATAAATACGTTGTTATTGCTGCCATACCTGCCTGCCTGGTTTAGCTGGGCCCAATGGGAGACTACGAACCGGAACTACTACTACGAGATTGCCCATGTAGTATGGTCCTGATCTAAGTAAGAGTGGTTCATATACGATGTTGGCATGCATACGTTTAAGTCCATTCATAAGCCTAACTAAGCTAGATCTAACTACGCTACCTAGACGTTGTTGCAGATGTTGCATGGAGACTAATAACTTGAACTAGCATCTGTGAGAAACCGGTTTCAATCGCATAGAGAAGTTTCAAATTGGATTTGCATATCCATCCTAGACAAAGGCCTAGACAAAGCCCCAGAAGAAGCCAGTCCAGTCCTATATTGGCTTCTAGCATATAGTAGTTCCACTAGCCTCTACTCTGCTGTAACCACCGGGCGGGGCTATAGGATTCATAATCGAATGAACCTAGCCTAGATGAATATGCTGATTGAACCTTCCTTTCTTCTGGGAGGGCATGGGGTGATGGTCAGTTAGGCTCCTGCTATAGCTTGTCCTCCCATCCGATTGTCCCGAGGGTGTAACTATATTACGTAGATGAGTGATCACAGAGCAGTTATTATGGAGTTGTTGAGGGAGAGATAAGAAAATAGATGGAAGGTTAGGAAGGGAGCTAACTAGTCATAGAATATTTGATCTTGGCTGGATAGGGATAGTCTCCACACCCTCGGTAGGATGGGCCATCCATTTACACCCCCGATGGAGCGAGGCCACCCTCCCACAACTCTAATTAGTTTCAATACTGGCTTGAGGCAAGAAATTATTCCCCTCCCTGGTTCGGACTAACAAATTGATCATTCTCTCAACAGCAGGAAGGAAGGTTACCCGGCTCAAGGGAAGGTGGGGTAAAGGTAAATACCAAAGCTCTAAGTGCCCAAGCCCTCCCTTACAATCTCAAAGTTCTGGTCTGTGAGCTAGTAATATAAAGGGTGGAAAAAAGTAAGGTTGTTGATAGGTCCGCACAAACATTGATCAAGTAGGCTTCAAAAGGGGGAATAGCCGATGTTCAAAGTGCCTACCCCCTACTTATCATATTCTGGGAGTAGTCGCTAAGACAGTTATTAAAATCCTATCCAAAAACTTAGTTGTCCAACATAAAGTATTCAAGTCAGGAAAAGGTAAATACGAATGGTCAAAGTGCCAGCCCAAGGAAGCCCGTTCAAACAATCAATCACTAAGTTTGGTGAGGCAATTCAAGGAAAGAGAAAGGTTGGTAGCAGTAGGTAGGTCGCACTTAAGTAAAGCAAGTAGGCAGAGTAAAGTAAATAGCAATGTTATAAATGCCCCCACTCCATCCATTCTATTTTATCTCATAAGTTAAGGCAGTAGTGAAGGTGAATCTATAGGGCTGTTTCCACGCACGATCCCAGGATTGGTGGGTGTTCTCCTGTGCCACTGAAAGTAATCCTTCCGGCTTCAAAAGGTGATACCAATGGTCAAAGTGCCCACCAAGCCAAGCAAGCCCGTGAATCTCAAAGGTGGATGGATATAGTAGGTAGACATAAGTTCAGGCAAGTAGGCTAACTAAAGCAAAGGTCTAAGCGCGTCCCAAGTAAGCATGATTTAAGGCAAGTGTTTGTTGTCGAAGTTAATCCATCCTGCTATCTATCTATCTTTTGAATGCCCGTGCCTCTACTCTAAGTTGAGGTAATATAGGTCCGTGTGTTTGTGAATACGCCCGCAAGCCAGGTGTTTGGTTGCTGTACAACATAAAGTAATCAAGTAATATAAAGGTAGCAATGCAGTCTGAATTCATCACAAGTATATGGGGGTAAAGCCTGTCCCGAAAAGCTAAATAGTGGTACCCGATTCCTAACTAGGTTGGGTATAACTAAGTTGGGTAGGTCTTCTTTCTATATGTGAGTAAAGAGTGTTTGTAAACACTTAAGTAAAGGTAGGGCGGTGAATAGCATGCCTACCCTACAGAGGTCTTCCTGGGTGAATAAATAGGTGAGTAAGGGCAGGCAGGACCCAAGCAAGCAGCCGGTGGTTCAACAACTTTCGTGATGCAGAGTTCAAGGTAAAAAGAAAAGGAAGCAGGCAGGCATTAACCTGAAAGGCGGGTAGGTCCTGACTGAACTGAAAGGTCAAACCAGTTACGGGAGGGGGAACCCATATAAAGATCCTGGCGAAGGTGTGGGGATAGCTATTCGTTATAAGGGATATATATTATATGGATGGAGGGTGGACTTAGCAAGAAGAGGTCCCATTCCTTATAGACGAGTTTATCCAAGATATTAGTTATTCGTTGGAAGGGACAGGTAATACGTTGCCGACGCCGAGCTCTTTGAGGGGAGGGGAAGAAAGGGGATAACGGACTGAGAAGATCTCTAGGCGAAAGGGAAGTGGTTATAGGCGAGAGGTAATAGTGGCTATAGGCGAGTAATAATTAATATATCCCCGGCTGGAATATATATTCTCCCTGGTAAGCGCTGGTGGCTATCCACCTTTAAGAAAGAGATGCTGGTCCTTGCCTTTAGCCCGCCAAACTTATTGAAGTCTTCTTTCTTCCTATTTGATAGAGTCCATCCGGGACTGAAACTTTTCACTTGCTATTATTGGCTGGATTAATTGAAGTTAGCTACCCACAACAGTCTTGGATCGTTGGAACTGCCCTTTCACTACAGCCTACTGAGATTGGACGGGCTTCCTTAAAGGGTTTTTCTTCTTCGGAGATCAATTCCAACTGTCCAATCAGGGCTAGATATAAGGTTTGATTTGGCCCAATAAAAAAAACCGCATATGCAAAAATATCTTCAAATATACGAGTCGCTTTTTTACAATTCGTATTGGCCCTATTCCTAACCAATATCCCACCAACCAAAAGGTATTAAAGCAATCAATTATTTAGGCGGAAAAGCGTAATATATGCATGCCCCCATCTCAAAATACGTAGGCCCAGATGATTCACCAATTCCTTTAGCCAATTTATTGAAAAGATCTACTTGATTCACAGGAGCACTATTAAACATGGTGAATTAGGAGTTTTTACAGTTGCTAATGATGATCATCCTGTACTGCCTTTGCTCTTGCAAGTTATACTAATTATTTAAGGATAGTTCACTAGCTTGAGTTGTTAATATTACTAGTGGAAACAAACCTAGATTTGCCAATTCTGTCTGATACCATTATGTGTTGTGTGCATCACCAAGTTATTACCAACCAATTGAGGCCAGTTCATAAAGGGTTCACTAAGTCTTAGACCTCTGGATCTAAACTCACCAATTAGGCATTGCTCATTCATCCGCTGGTTCAAGATCAGTACAAGACCTCTATCTTAGTTCGTTCAAAGTAGATTGTTGTATCGCTTTATCTAATTAACCATTTAATCCAAGTTTAGTCTCAACAACGGAGCAGTCTTGAACGATTATGAATTAATTGGAGGGAGACATAATGTTTTCCAATTCATGTCCAGTCGTCCGGAGCTTTTTAAGATGGTTGAGCAGGCGGTCACCAGAGCAATAAGGGTTTCTAAAGAAGGTTAAGCATGATTCTTTTTATAAATGAAGATTTCTCATTGGTTCGTTCGGGTCATCCATTTGAACCGGTTCATCATTTCTATAAAGTAGATATAGAACCTTAGAACACTAGAGATCAGGGAGGGACCTCATGGATGCTGCTTAAACCGTGGAATCCTTCCTGGGCACATTAAAAATTGTTTTAATTATATAGTGAAATAAGCTCTATGTTCTTGATTTGCTCATAAGGTAGTGTGTAGGAACCTAGTTCTGTCCGTGGCCCTGTTCATGGGTCAAGCGGTCATGGGTAATGGGTAATTAGATGGAACTCATACATGCATAATGGGCAGGTCTCCATATTAGGGCAAGGGGATAAGCGTAAGGCATATTATTATACCAGGATAAGCAACAAATAGAGAAAGCTTCCAGGGTGGGTGAACAGAAAGTGAAATTGCATCTGCTGTTGCCAACGCCATTGCTATCTCTCGTGAATTGCTAATGGCCATTGCTATTTTTCCCTCGGTATAGCCAAGCCTATCTATCAGCACGGACATCAAAAAGTAAACATGCATAGTGGAACCTCCTCCCATGGACTCATGCTGGATGTGTACCGACATATCTGGACTCATGCAAGTTACCCCCCTCTATAGAAAGGAGGGAAAAGGATAGGGAAAAATTTATACAGAGATAGCCATCTTGCTTAGCTATACTGGCTTTCCCGCAACGAATAAAGAAGACCAGACCTAAGCTAAAAGCGTTACTACTACTTTAAGGGAGGCGGCCAACCAGCGGACTTAGCCAAAGAGAGGATTGTACTTAGAAGCGGTAACCCATAAGGTAGAATCTAGCTAGCCTTATTTCAACATGTTCCGATTTCGTATCATCGGAGCATTGGATAAGCAAGGTCACCAGTGGGAGGGTAACCTCTTTCGTAGCCTAGGAAGGACTTTTAAGGCCACGGGTCTATAAAGGCCCCAACCAACCAGTAATTTATCTAATTCCAAGACGACCTAGGCATACCTTTCACCTGTTAAATATCCAGATAACCCGACCCTTCAGATGATGGGTCCGCCTATCCTTTTATCCCCTTCATACCTCGTGAATCTGTCCGCTTATGTGTCTGTCCAGTTGTTTATCTATTTGTTGTGTCCAAGGAACCTAGCCAAAACCTAAAAAATCGCTTTTTCCTCCGGCGGCCCCGCTCCTGCCTGTTTCCGGGATATAGTAGTAGTCTTAATATAGCCATTTACTTTGCTTCTTGCCTCACTCACACGTTATAGCCCTTTATAGCGTCCACACACAAATTTCCAAAACATCTTCATTTAACATTTTGCCTTGGTCAAAACCTCCTTTTTATAATGATGGGTTTGAGGAATTCCACACATCATCGGAGATCAGATTGCATACCTCGTAGCAGGCGGACCCCCTACTGGACCTATTACTATACAATATTGCCATGTAGACGTTTACCTTTTCCGGGGGCCGGACCGGGACCGAGTGAATCGCAGCAGCCGCGCCGCCGCTCCATCCAATAGCCGAGCATTCTTGGCAGTATTAGGAAGGTGCAGCAAACACCTCCAGTCGATACATGAATGGATGAAGCTTTCAGTGCAGCAGATTATGAAGCTATGCTTGGCGAGTGCAGCTAGAAGGTCTTGTCAATACCAGGTAAGGAGTACAGGAGTTGTTGATGCCAGGAATCGGTCCTACTACTCCACAGGTGCTACTTGACCAGTTGACCCAAGATTCATAGTTTCCGGTAGGGAATCAATATGATAGTCGATGTTTATTGGCGTTGGCAATATACTAGCCATATCTACGTGAGAATCACATATATACGTTTAACTTGCCCATTGTAGTCATATAAGTAGTGTGCAATCTTAAGGTTCTAATTAAGAGACATAAGTCGTCCCCCTTAGTTCTAGCCTCTAGAGACAAGTTCCCCTATTTATTCAAACAAAACCTTCCTTTTCGGTTCAATCTGAATCCTATGGAGATTCTCGTGAATAAATGATACTCTGTCATATCATTTTTATCTTATAGCCATGATTCCTATTCCTTTTGAACTAATATAGCCCCACCTGGATTCCCGATGAACTAAATATAGCTCTGGGTTGGCCCAGGCAACAAGAAGTTGAGTGGGATAAGAGTTCCAAAACCTCATTGGCCCTTTTTTTCTTTTTTGTTTAATAATTTCTTTTATGAGGTCATATGAACATACTTATTTTCTTCCATCCGGGCACTCAAAATCGCTTTTTTCAGTAATGAATACCCTTTTTCATCTCGTTTCTCTCTGCCTGTCAGGAGTCATTGCTTACTTAGTGCCTGAGTGATTTGCTCCTGAGTCCTCCCTACTATTATGTATGTCAATTACCTCGGTTACTACTTTCCAGGGTTTGTTGCTAGTCATCATAATAATTGAGAGACAATGCCAATAGCCACCAGATAGTCCATGGTCATTTACTACGGCTGGTAAGAATCCATTCTGATGGCGATAGGAAGGAGGAAAGAGCTTATATGAGACTCGCACCTCTACGTTGTGAACTTTTTGCATATCTAGAAATGTTAACATATAGTGTTGCCATATATAAGTTTACATTTCTAGACCCCCAATTATCTCTATCAATAAACCATTGATATATGATGTCGCCATATAGAAGTTTCACTTTATATAAGATACGTCTTTGTAATCTAAGAGAACCACCAGACGTTTTCACATACTATACTTTCATATATACGTGTAACTTGAATTCGCATGAAGACGTTTACCCTGTCCATTTAATAGGACTTCGATCTATACGAGTGGGAGGGCACCACCCGACCCGAGCCGTAAACAATAGGGCTGATACTAGGGCTGATTTCTAGGTTTTCTATCTGGGGCTTCTCACTAAGGCAGGCAGTGGCTAAATAAAAGCCACTCACCATGGTTCCCCCGTAAGGGTCCTATTGGGGTGATAGGGGGACCCCAAGCAGGCAGCAGGAACCCCAGGCAAGTAAATCAATCTGTGTCCGGTGACTCCTAGCTCTACACTCCGCTGTAACTGGGTCTCCAGGGAATAATATAATAAGGGTGGCTTAAGCGCTTGCACATATCTATACAGCAGCATTTCCTAAGTACACACCAGAGGACAATCAACATCCGGTCACAAAAATGGATTTTTTTATTAGATCATGCCATTTCAGGGGATTCATCCTCTCAACCTAAAGGGAGAGGAGCGAAGCCACTTGTCCTTACGAGGGCAAGGACGTTTATCTCTTATTATAGGTATGCTCTTGCACCCTTTCTTTCTTCCATAGCTGATCTCCAAATTCCATAGCAGGGAGGGAGGATAATATAAGTGACCCATACTGAACTAGACCCCATTTCATTTAATGAGCTTTCCCTAGTTGGTTGGATAGCCTACTTATTCCCCATGAGGATGGAGCTATACCGAGAGGATAGGTTCCACTACTACCTATATGGTATATTGGGATGTTCCCACTGATAGAGCACCGTGAGAGGTTAACCAATAGGGTAGGACACGAACGAGGTTACAACCGATATGGCATGAGTAGGTTCCACTACCGATAGGTGATGAGGTTCAACCGAAACCACTGCATAGGGGCAGTAACTATGAGGTAGGTTCATTAGTAGGCCCGTTAATTATTGAGGAGGCTCGACCAAACTCGCATATATATACGTGTTGCATATATTATTAGCTTAGTCAGAATGTCATTTCCATAAGCTTATCTATGCATTGACGAAAAAAATGGCGTTTCAGTCAATATCCCAGATTGGAATGGGAATAGACCAATGGGACTAATCTTATGGGTATAATTGACACCGCTACTCCTACAGTGATCCAACAGTGATATCTAATCTAATAAGCCAGTTATTATCGCTAGTTACACAACCAGTTTAATCCATGTTTATTGGGCCAGTAGGTTTCACAAAACCTTTTTCATGTTGGCAGTTTTACTTTTTGTCACAACCTCATTTTGATAGATCCGAGGAAATGCGTACTCCCCTCCCCTATTATTAACCTTATTCTTATGCACTAAGTAGTAAAGCATAAATAAAGCAGCTCCTCTCATTATTTTAGGTCAGACAAAGGGCGATATCCACTCCCCCTATACATGGGTAGCGAGCCAAGTATATGTCCCGCCTAATCTCCTCCCTAGTGGATGTGTCACAACCAAAGAAAGAGAAGGTTCCTTCCAATATTATTATGGGTGAGAGCACTAGCCCATCCATAAGAGTAATTTTATAAATAAAATAAAGAGGTCCGCTGTGTTGGTGAATCAGGTAATTTCTCTTTAGATTGGGAAATGGGACTAGTCCACCAATCCAATCCAATTAAAAGAGCCGAGCATTGCAGGTCATTCCCAGTGAGTGGTCAATAATAGCCATTTCCTACGGGGAGAGGGGAGGGTAATAAGACTAATCCAAGCTATCCGGTCATCATCAATAGCCCGTGTATCACATCAGGTAGTAATTCCCGGTGGTTGAATAAATCATTGCAAATAAGTAAGTCAGACTAGTAAGTCGGACAGTGAGATTGTATACGTTCCTTATTGTATATGAGATTGCATTTATACATTTATGTTATTATGCACGGTTGTAGTGCCAGGACTATTCTATGTAGTGCGAGTAGTGCAAGTTGAAAAAGGTCTCCCATTCCTGAAAAAGAGAAAGAGTTCAATCCACCAATAGCCGCCTTAGAATACCTACAAATTCTTTTCCCCATTTCGCATTCCAATAGTGTAGTGTGAGGTAACCAACCAAACAACTTCTCCATAAAGAGTGCAACAAAAAATATGAAGTTGTGTCCATGTAGTTCCGATACTTATCTAATTGAGTGCAACTCTTCCACAATGATACATATTATCGATCCGCTTAAAGATAGGTGATTATCTACTTAGCGTCCACCCACCATTCACCAAGACCTCTATTGTGTGGTCCGGGCCTCCTATCAGGACTCTTGTTATGCTAAAAGTGTCAATATGTATGGGGATGCTATGGGGGTTTACTCCCTCCCTGTGATCCATAGGTATCTGCTGGATGGGTTCGATGAATCCCCTACCATCGAATATCTATAAAAAAAAGGGGTTAGTGCAGCTGCAAATTGATGCTTGCTGGATTTATTTGATCAATGAAGAAGGAGTTGGGGGAGGAGCTGGATGGATGGTAAGCTCTGGGGAGCCCGGTGGTTAGCTGGCTTATTGAGTTTGCTTTTTAGCTGGCGAGCTGGTTAAATGAGCCTATTATAGTCCTCACCTCACAATAAGAGGAGAGATATCATACCGCTATTATAGACGATTCACCTGTGGAGCACAATAGCCAGTCATATTTATTCTTGTCTCTTTTGGAACCGACGATGGAGGACGTCTTCTTGGTTTTTGAACCGATGCACATACTTATAATGCACCTGTATAATTTGATAACTTGATAATAGGTTGGATAATTATCTGCATCGTAAACATTCTGGATTGGGGCAAACTTAAGATTTTAGAGCGCTTCATATGATGATAAACAGTGGTGGACCCTAAAACCCCACCCAATAAGCTAAACTTAGTATCTTTATTGCTTTGGGATGTGAAAAATGAATGACTGGCATTGGGGTTGATCCTAACCCACTTGGTGGTTATATGATATATCTCAACTTGACAGCTATAGATTGCATGCTTATTTAGGGGGCTCTCTATATTTAACCCTATTATCCATAGTTGAAGCTGGGGCGGTCCACCATAAACTGGATACATCGTGCAATAGATACATAATTAGAAATCAATTTTTATATACATCCAACTTACCTTTCATATGTATCGACCATGATATCTAGTCTAACCTCCAAATTTAGAACCTCCAAATTGTCTGACCCTAGCTTTAAGCCTTGTCCACCCACATTCGGTCCAGTCCAGGCTGGAATAGCTTTATATAATAAGCAAGTGTTGCTAAGGCTTATAAGTTAAGGCAAGTAATAAGGGAAAGAAGGTTATACCAGAGCTAAGAGGTTTCGGCACTTGCTAAGGGTTCGGGCCGGTCTCGCAGGAATGAACTGACCTGTCATATTAGGATATATCCCTCACTCAATTTCATTTCATGCCCTTAGAAATGAGATTATGCAATATTAGGTTCTTATTTTGAGTAGCCTACTACTTACACTAAAGGCTAGCTAAGTCTGTAGAGTAGTAGCTGTGTCCACATGCACTATAAGATAGAACTACTACCTTTTTTTCCCATGCCCTAAGTAAGGCCCATAGAGAGTTAAAGCCAAGTGAAAGTTTCCATTATTTTCATAATATTACTACACTTTGTTGAAAGACTGTGCCTTGTCCGTATAGTAGGGTTGTCCATAAATAACTATTAGCTAAGGATGGGTACCTCTTTTCAAATTTTTCATAAAATGGGAAAAGTGAAACTCACCCGAGGTACGAGGAGGGTGAGGCCCTTCGGGTCGTATATATGCAATATCCTTTGTAATGTATTAAGGTGAAAACTATGGGAACTAACCTTGTTTTTGAACCGATGGAGAAGATGGTGTAATTGTTCTCTATCGCAGACAACATCATCGTGTAACCTTCCCTCACTCGTCAAAGCTCATGCATCGCGTAACCTAATTGAACCTTATTGAAGCTCATGCATTGTGTAACCTCACTCACTCGTCAAAGCTCATGCATCGCGTAACCTAATTGAACCTTATCGAAGCTCATGCATTGTGTAACCTGCTGCATTGTTGTGTAACGAACCTGCGTTGTGTAATACTCCTAATCTTGCAGATATGGCTGTCGTGGAACCCTCAACGTGAAACCTCCTAACATTATTGTGTAAATACCTATATCGTGTGTAAAGATTGTTGAATAGCACAGCAGCCACCAGCCCCGGTTGAGTAAGTAGTGGTGCCAATCGATAGTATCCAAGCCAAGCATTCAAATAGCGCAGTGGAGTATGCAAATTGAGTATCCTATCCAACAAGGTGGAGTACCCTAGCCAAGCCGAGTGTATCCCAGAAGCTGGGTAGCCAAGTGAATGATTCCCATCGGGTCTATATATCATAGAGAACCATCATTAAAAATGAAAAATTTTAGAATGGGGGCCCTTTCTATCGTGAGGTCTCTCTCCACACGTCTAGCCAGCAAGCGGATATAATTAATCCTACCCACCCCCACCCAGCTAGGCCGGCAGCAAGGAAGCAAGCGAGAGCAAGCCCCTTCATACACCAGCCAGCTCAAGAAGCCCACTCAAACTAAGAGCAATTGAAGCCGCCATCCTGCCTGTCATAGATAAACTTCATAAAAAGGCGTGGTTCATTTATTTCCTATGCTACTCGACATTGCCAATAAACACAGCATGAGAATTGGTTGTTGTCAGAGCCTGCCCTTAATAAAGAAAGGATACCTTGTTTTTAACTAGAATGAGTTCCATAGAGTAGTAAGGCCTTAGAAACCGCCTTAATAAATAAAAGCAGTAAAAACTTTAGTTAGCTGTCTCTGATATACATATGATACTCGAATCTCTACGACCCGGAGGACCCGTAGGGACTTTCCCGAGGTACGAGCCCACCCAATAAGGAACTTCTTACATATATAACCAACTCTTTCAAAGGTGTATCCCGGGCTTAATCCCGACAAAGTTCTATATTATGTAATGCTGGCTTTGGTCTGCCTGCTGTAAATCATTTTGATTATTTTTAATGAACTAAGGCTTTTTTATAAAGTTTATCTATGTTTAGCGGGATTGATTCGATTGCTTGTTGAGCGCCTTTGTGCTTGCCGGCTTTAGGCTTGACGAAATAACACGATTCTGCTCCAAGTATAGTCCAAATCCAACGACGCTGCTCCAACCCGAAGAACCTGGCGGCTGGTCGAAATCGAAGCTGATCGAATCCCGAATATGAGGTTAGAGTATTCGGCCCTCCGGGTCATCGATCCATGGAACGAGATTAATTTAGTTTCCCCATATGCCACGAGAAATAGATTAGTGAACCCTAGTTTATACCATACGCGACCCATCGAACCAACATGGTCGGCATGGACTGGGCACGGAGCAATGGAATAAAAGAACTGGTTCAACCCAATGACTACGCTTTGCGCTACAAGAACACCAATAACTAACTATCTGAACACGGGATTGCTTGCAAGAAGGCTAGACCTGATGCTAGAATCGCCCAGATGGCTGGTTGGCCGGTATAATCCTGACCCGATAAGAAGCAGTAAGTAGCCATGAAACGATTCCAGAAAGGTGGTATAGAGATAACAGGCTAAGTCTTCTATAGGTGGACAGGTAGTATGGAAACACTAAGGGGTAAGTTTTGAATCCGGGGTCCGTAAAGGTAAGGTATCCTCCTAAGATTAATTCATTCAGTATAGGTATAAGCAGGTCTAATTATTCAGGTAGAAAAAGAGAAGGAAAGGTATAGTAACCGATGATGGAATTACAGTGAGAAGAGTTAAGCTAATACCTAATGACAATGGGGTAACATATTATTACTAAGCTGCTAAGCAATAGGATCCATATTGACTCTTCTTTGTATATATAATCTTTGTATATATAATTTGTGTTGTATTACAGTCACTAAGTTCCACTAGTGTTACATCAGCTCTACACTAGCAGCTATGACCTTGACCTTACATATTGTGCTTTATACAGCTAGCTTGCTTGATATGAAAGGAAATCTTCTTAGTTCTATATGAATTATTTTGTATTTAAGCTTTATCTAAGCCTGATTCAACTAGCTCTTCTGGAACTAACAATTATTTTCTATTTGGCCCTGATCCAACTAGTTCTAATTAGCTGTAGTGAACTCTGAGTCCCAATAGTTGAAATGATACTTCTAATTAGTGCAACTCTCCCAATAGTTGAAATAATAATAAATTCTATTTCAAATTATCAGTGTAGTTCAATCTATCTAGTTCTAATAGGTCTAATTATAGTGCAACTTTGAGTTCAACTAACTGTAGTAGCTCAGCCCATTCCCCTCCCCGAGAAGCAAGTTTTGTATGTTGGGGGTTGGTCCATTGATTTGAAAAAGCTTATCACAAATGCGTCTTTTCCTGAAGCAAATCCTTGTGTTGAGTGGGTCGGAGGCATATTCTCCATCTGGGGTTCCTAACTTTATTAGTCTTTAGGCAACTTGCATAAATAATTAGCGAAAGTTCGGGCTTCGTAAGGCGCTTTCAGGCTATCTCTAAAAAAGTAAGGCTTCAGACGCTTACTGGGTTAGGACTCGGTGACCCTTAAAAGAGCAGGTAAGACAAATATCCCTGCGCTATCCTATTATTTATCGGCGATGAGCTGGGGTCGTCCGCCCTATAAGCTACTACGGGAAGGCACGGAGTGAGTATCTGCCAGAAGTGCTTGTTCCTAGGCCATGATCTTGAGGAGCGAGCTATTTAATTGTAAGGATGCGCATTAATGCTTGACCAAACAGCCTCCCCAAGGAAATAAGGAAAATGTTCATATAAACCCAGTAAACCTTGCAAGGTTATCCCTTATATTTATGGTATCAAGTTTCCTTTGGTCTTTAGTTCGTTTATCATCCTTGCTCTAAAAGCCTTCCATTTCACAGCAGGTGGGTAGGATATTCTGCAATATTGGAGCTGTGTCGGAGCTTCATGTGCGGAGCAGCATAGAATTGAAACATATTACTTACGCGCATGCATATTACTTAGTTTTTTATTAGGTAAATTGCTCTATTTAGAGTTTGATATTCCATGCGTAAAGTGCTTTTTGAATGGCCGGACTATTATCTGTTAAAAAAAGTTCACAAAGAATCATCAACGATCGGCATTGGTTTAATTCCATATGCTTTATCTTTTATTTGCCATAGCAATATCAGAAATAAATGAAAAGGCCTCCAAAATCCAAACTAGTGCGAACTGAACTTATTTCATTTACAGAGATAGGAATCTTACGCTTACTTACAGAACTATTGATTGTTAGCTTTGCAGAACACCTCATAGCTTCGACTACAAGCTCTTACCTTCGCTGCACACCTCCTAGCTTCGCTGAACACCTCATTAATTTGACTAACACCAAAAGAAATAATATGTCCAGCCAATATAACTCCTACTGCTCTTACCGAGACCTAATCTATGAACTAGATCGGGGTAGTTTCTTACTGGTGTTATTAGGTAAGCCCGATAAATGACCTACGGACTAGATCTGGGTAGTTTAGTTCCTACCTTATAGGGAATGTAAACTAGAATTACTATAAAAGGGTAATCTCATCTATAAGAGCGTGTAAAGGGAATACCTTTATGAATGCTATGTGGATCGTTTCTTTTTATAGCATGTACAAAGGGGAGATTTGTGTGTGGGAGTGGGGGATGTTTCAGTTCTAAAGCATATATCTCTATCCATCTATATCCATGGGTAGATGTGTGTAGGGAATATTCTGTATTGATGCTATTAGGATGGAACAACTCTATAGCATTTCTCTTGGGGATGCGCAAATGGGAAGATCATAGCTGTTATCCCCCCCTGATTGATGCTATTTGTGTGTCAGCTCTAGAGCAATTACCTAGAGGAGTTTGAATGGGGGAGATCTGTTTTATAGCTGTAATAAATACCCTAATAAATGCTATGTATATGTCCCATTTATAGAGCATTTATCTAGGCTTATCCCTATGGAGTCGCTAGGGAAGGGAGTGGTTTCCTTTCTTTATAGCGAGTATATCTGATTATCTGTCTATTTCTTTTATTGAACAGGGGTCCTTATATAATGAAATACCAAAAAGCACCTCCGGTATGTGTTCGGTTACTGCATATTACAATATTGGATTCGCCAAATATGACCCGTTGACTTATTTTGGTAACTTAATATTGCTATTATGCCGATCACACCTCCGTGTTTATATATAAAGGGTGCCGCCGTTGTATACATATAAATCATCTAAGTATACCTCCTAAAAGTTATGTATAAATTCTTTTAAAGTAGTCACTACAATCCTAGAAAATACTGCGGGTGCATTCTTTAATCCAAAGGGTATAACATCGTAAGCAAAACATCCCTACTATGTGGCGAATGTTGTCTACTTCTTGTATTCTTTATGTAATTCTCACTTAATGATAGCTTTCAAATCCATCTACGAACAAATAGACTTCCTTTTATGCTACGTTCTCCAAGATTTTATCTGTGAGTGGTGATGGAACGGGTACAACACATTACTATTTCTGCTGTTATTAGGATTAGGGATGATGGAGACCGGTGAGAGCCGCATAAGCATAGGTGGTTAGGGCAGAGTAAACAAATAAAGTAACACAATAGACAAAGACAAAGGCAACGATAGCAGAGGTATAAGTGGCACAGGGGCGGTAGACTCACAGTCAGGACCATTACCTCACTTAGTCCCATCCCTAGTTGCAAAGCCTGTTCTAAAGCCTATGCCTGGAGCAGATTTCGTTGTGATTTGTTCTTCAGTTTTAGTCCCAGATACAGTTGGAGTTTATAGTTTACCTTCAGCACCTGTAGAAGAAGCAACGGTAGCATCAGTAGTTTCACCACCACCATTATATACATATAAAAAATAGTCTTTACTCTCCAGAGCATATAGCTTATTGAACTTAGATAAGAAACAACTTGGAAGACAGAGCCTTACCTAGCAAGTGAGAAGGCAGAACCTTACATCAATCACACTTCGAGTGTTAGCAAGGAGGATAGCTTTTCTTTGGCTGCTACCCTGCTTATGTATTTTCTTAATCTCCGAGGCATTAGCCCACCAGGAATACCCACCTGTCTAGATAAAATACATATTCTAAAAAGGAAAGGCTTGCTTGACCAAAGGAAAGGCTTGTTCTTAGTAGGAGGACAAGGTATACTTGCTTTACATTAGGAGAGCAAGGGAGGGCAAGGGAGGGCAAGGTCAGGCAAGATCAATCAAGGTCGAATTCGTGATCGACAAAATGGGAGCAATAATGTGGATAGGCAAGCAAGCGAGTAATGCCAGATCTCGTTGTACTCGCGTAAAGAAGAAGGCCAAATAATAAAGAAGAGGGAAGGTATGTATATATATAGCTTCTTCATTGTAAGCAAGCAAGAGACTAACATCCCTTCGTCAAGGAGAGTAGTATCAGCTTAGTTGCTCCCCGTCCATTTATCTTTCTAAGGGGTGGAAGTACTTGAGTAAGGTCTCCTTAAAAAAATTGAACTAGGGAGGTCGCTGTAGCCAGTGGTCACCAATGAATGGATGCGCAGTGGATTAGCTAGACAAGGTCCCCGGCTAGGAAAGTAAAGGCTCTTTTTCTTGGGGTTTCGCATACGATCATGGTAGCTGCGAGCCCGGTCATACAACCGCTTCCACACAATAGGCAATGGTGCGATAAGGAACCTATGCGATAAATGTTTAAGCGGATTAACAATGATCATGCTTTATATATAATAACGGGCATGAATGAAGATCATTCTGGCATGGCACGCTCCAAAGAGGCATCCGAGGGAAGCCTGAATCACTTGAATCAACGGCTGGCTACTGTAGGCTATGCTAAAATCCTTACCTTAATGTTGAATAGGAAAAAAGCGAGTACAAAACCAATTAATTGGTTAGACTATTTTAGTTCACACCGATGTACAGATCGACCGGGGTTTTACCAGGTGATAGAACAATTTTGATTGACAAAGATTGGGTTCCATGAATTATACCGGAACCCGAAAGAAAAGATTATTCAGGAGTTTATTAAGATGAAAGCACCCTCTAACTGCCCTGCTTCATTCTCTATCCTGAGCTTTGGAGTCTGAACTCTGAGAGGCAAAAAGTAGGGCTTAAGTTTGTTTTTTAGATCCTAAGCTATTGATCCGCACGCAGGACTCACTTTGGAACTAACTAACTGCTACTTCTGGGTCACGTTACCAAGGTCCACTCAAGTTAGGAGGGAAAGGCGGAGGTACTTCGGAACGGAATCAAGTTTGCTACTGAAAAAAGAGTTATTATTTTACTTATTGGGTGGGGGGGGGGAGTTGGTCGAGCCTGCTTGCGCATCCTCTAATAAACTATCGCAGTTCGTCTTTTACTTTGGGGATTTTATTCTTCAGCACTGGAATATGCAACGGAAACTCTTTTTGATAACTTTCTTATTGCTAGCATTTTTACCCCCAAACCAGATAGGTGTCCCGAGACGTAAAATTCGTGCCACAAGGAAGGATGCTTTAATCCAAACAGACACTTCCCTTTTTATAAAATTATTCTCCTTTCAATTTTCTGGGGATATTCTCTATGAGTCTTATTCTTTATATTCTTTTGGATTCTGGTGCCCAGGACAAAGCAAGCCGGAGGTAGGGGATTTCAAAGTTCATCGAGTTTACTATTAATTCTGACAGCACAGCAGCACACAGACCACACCCCCTGATAGTAGCGAGCGATTGCTTCGTGGGCCGGACTTCGGGATCACCCTTTTTAGCCGTATCTTACAGCCCAAAAGCTAGAAGCTATGCTGCACTCCCTGGCCTGATTGGAAGGTATAAACTTAACTGCATGCACGGAGTGATTTGGCTTAAGACAAATTAAAGTTTTAGCAGGCACCCGGACAAAACAGCTTCACCGCCTATAGAGAGCTTTTGCACAAGCTTCCAGGCAGCCAGCATTCACTGGAATCACACTTGCTTAAATACGGATGCTGGATACCACATATAAATAACCTTATGGGTACCAGGTTACTACCGAGGAACGGAGTTATACGATTAAGTAATTAGAACCTAGGATAGAATAGACCTATTAGGAATTAGAAACCACTGCCTTAGGAATTGGAATAGACCTCAGAGACCCTTTTAGGACCTCCTATAAATACCCACCTTATAACCTAAAACTGGTAGCCCTCACTTGATTTATGAATGTTTAGTGGCTACTGCACTATACTTCTTCTCTTATTGGCGGGACGGGCTGAAACCCCAAATATAATTGATGAATTAAAACAGTCTAGGACCTTTAGATGCTTACTTGCTTTACTTAACTTTGACAGCTACCCTCAAGCTAAAGCTCTCATTTAGAAACTACAACCAGACAGACCTCGGATACCCAGATATTGGAAGGACGAGATTACAAACCAACTGATATCAGATCAGATTATGGATGGAGTGAATGCTGGAGATACAACTATAACTATTGTTCCGGTCAAGCTTTGCCCAGGGATAATTTGATGAATGGATTAGAACCACCCCATTGCTAGGAATAGCCCTATCGTTTAGGGCCTGCCTTTTTACTTTTATCTTACCTTTCACTGCTGCATCACGAAACTTTGGTATTGAACCGGCTGCTTCCTTAGGCACGCACTTAGACCCGCATATCATCATATCTAGCTACCCTGCCAGATACTTTATATCCCGTATTTCCTTTCTATGTTTAATACGGGGCAGCCTCAACTTGGATATTCCGAAGACCTCATCTATATGTCTCTCCTCGTATATTCCAAATATAGTGAAAGACTATATTGCTTATCGGTTCTAAACAATGTGAAATGGCATTCTTAAATAAAGAAAACCTTACCTCGTATCCCCCACCCAATAAGTAACTTAGGAGGTTTTGTGAAATCTGTTCAAAGGCAACTTGATGCCTGGGTATAGGTTGGCTACTAAGGTTAGTTCTCTCTAGGTCTCCCGGCTAGCTAGTTCTCCTGGTCAGGCCTTATTCGTCTGTGTCCGTAGTTCGGCCTCGCCTCAAACTATGTTATCCATCAATTTTATAAATAAATAAATAAATAAGTCTCCGGGCCCATCCCCAACTGAGGCTGTTGCCCGTTCATGGTACCGCCCCTCTCAGCCAATGTGGGAAATTGGTCATTAACCGGTGCCACTTCCGTTGGACCCCCTATTAATCCCCATGTTTTATTCTCATTGATTCCCCATTGGATCACTTAGTAGGAGTATTGCCATTGCCATTGCTTATTCCCATTGGATCGATCATCGGAGTAGCCTAGAGGAAGCAAGTGTAAAGAGCTGCTGAGAACCCTGCGCATCCCGTAGGGTAATCGGGCTATTGGACTCGGGATCAATAAGGGAATCATATTGTTATTGGGCTATTGTACTGGGGCTAAACAAGGAAATTGGCACCTCGTGGTACTTATACTCTATCGGCATCCTGTCAATGTGCCTTCCTGCGTCAACCGACTGGGCGGTGGATAATTAGTGTTTCTCAGCAAGTACCTTCAAGCAATTCCTAGTGTCTATTGGCTATCGGGACCCTATGACACTGAGACTGCCTATGGCTACCTCCTGGCTATTCCCCCTTTGTGAATGGACCGGCTTAAAACAACCACTTTCTCTTTCCTGATAATGATACTGTCTATTGTCAACCTCCTGTAAATGAATGTCTCTCGGCACTGCCCCCCCTTCTTAAGGCACGGACTATGGGGCACGTACAACTCCATTATAATTTGAAACATAAACATGATAGAGCGATTAGTAACCTTTCATAATGGGACACAATAGACTAGCCGTATGAACTAGCACTTTAGAGTTGTTCAAGCCTTATAGTGAAAGCGTAATAATATAAGCCCCTTTCTATCCCCATTCTTTCAAAAGATAAAGAGAGAAGAGCTGTATTGAAAGCCGAGTTCAAGCCTTAAATCTATTCTATACAGATCTATACAATAATATCTCCTATGTAATTATGTAACCCCACCATTATAACCAAAACTGTTATAAAAACACTTCGTCTAATAAAAGGAAGAAAGGGTGAGGTTCAGTCTCAGCAGAACAGCAACGATAACCTATCTGAGTTAGGTGCATTTCCCCCTTTTATACCACATGTGATGAGAGTACGAACTATCATCCCGATACGCCACCTTTGCATACCAGATACCAAGGCGTAGAATGTCTAACTGATAGACCACCTTTAGGTATTGAAATTATCACTTTTACAAGCGTTTGAACTCTGGCTCTTATCTGGATTCGGGATCGGGGCGTCAGAAAGAGTTTCCGTACAGTTTGAAGTGTCCAATATAATCTATCCTTAACCAACCGATAGCGCGCCATCCCCCTTAATTGAGGCCTACAGCTAATTCAAGTAAGCTATAGTAGTGCTTTTGGGAAATAGGCAGGTCAAAGGTTGGAAGAAATAGTACACGTAGATTAGGTTAGGCGGGCCAACGAACGGATAATGTGAGGTGCACCAAGATAAGAGAACAGGGTAATCAACTATACCCTTTTATCTCGTTTATCTATGCTACTAACTTGAACTTGCATATATACGTTACTATGTGATATCGGCATATCTACGCTCTGGCCATGAACAAAATAATTCTTCAATTTGTCCATATATTCCAAATAAAGAGAATAACTCTTTTCTAGTTTCCCATTTCAAAGAAAAGAAGAGAAGAGGATCAACAACACAAACCCCTTATAAGAGCTCTAGTATCCTCTACAGAAGAAGCTCCAGAATAATCTGAGCTTTAGTTTTTATGACAAAGCCCCAGAATAGGCTGGTCTCCTTCACTCTCCATGGGTTTAATAATATGCCAAGGCCATAGCCCCAGCTCCATAGTTTAATCCAAGAGCCTTAGTTGTAGTGTATCCATTCTTTGAAAAAGAAAACAGAAAGCACATTAAATCAAATACGCCGGGCTAAAGCGCATCTCTACGTGTGCGCCTTGATTGAATAAACTAGTTTTCACATATATATATGTAGCCATGTCCAACAGAGCTAAGAAGAACTTCAGTCTCATTCTGTGGTGTTTTTTAATATATATATATATATATGTCAGCATATAGACATTTACTTGCCATGAACAGAGATACTAAATCCTATATCCCTTAGCTCCAGCAAATAAGCAGGAGCATTTTTTTATGCCCTTATGGTTTTTACTTAATCAAAAATAGAAAGTAGGAAGTGTGAGAGTCAATGCCAGGTTGAAATGCAATCCCAAAAAGCGATGCAATAGTTGATCATTCCCAGGAGGTACCGATTCACGCACCGCCTAGCAGCTATGGTGGATAACGTAACGCATAGCCAACGGGAGAGAGCATAGCTTCGACGATACACATACACAATTACACATATCCCCCATACACACATTGAAATAGATTATTTACCTATAATTTATACAGATTTACACCACTGTAGAAAAAATATATATATATAAAGTACAGACACGCTGCGCGTTATAAGTTCCACTGTTGGAATGCCCTTCGTACTTGGTAAAGCCGGTACTACGGGGAAAAACACGCTTCGCTGACGCTTCGCTGACGCTACGCTTAAGCCGCCAAATAATTCACAAGCCAGTCCTACCTTCACTAGGTTTATCAAGTCCCAAGGAAGGGAGCAACCCAAAACTTTTGGATTTAAGCTTAAGCCACCATCTTTATTTGATATATATATATAATTGCATTTCAGAAGGGTTGAAGTGATGACACCGGTATGGCTTGTGGATCTTATTGTTTAGGGCATGGCACTGCATGGTCGAGTAGCCGAGGACTTTCGTACCTTACCTTGCTCCCCAATTGCTGAATGGCATGGCACGGATTAGAGTAACAGGCCGCCTAAGGCACAGTCAGTCCGCCCTGAATGGAAGGCACCCTGTAACTCCACACAGGCCACCTACTCCTAAAGCAACAGCACCTAGAGCTCTTCACATAGAGCTCCTAACATAGCACCTCTCCCCATCAATGAATAACATCATCATGGGGGGGTAATCAATTCTCCTCAATGGAACCTCCCTATAAAGTGCTCCTATTTACTCCTTTTATTTTCAAAGCGCTCATCACCCTCCTCGGGTCGGGTGAGCTTCCTCCTCCCATTTAGGGTTCTTTTTTAAACCAGGCTATTGAAACCAGGCTATTTCGACAGGGCTCCTCTTTCAACAGAAGAAAATCCCCTGAGCCCAGTAGAACATAGTATCCCGTAGAGTAGCCAAATAGTATACAAGCCAAGTATCCCCGCCCAGCTATGACTACTGACATCGACTTTATCTATAATGATAAAAGGCTATCAGTGGCAATGACCTTCAAGCAATGACAACAGGCTCTATCGGAAATTAGAAAAAGCTATTGGCACTGACCTTCAGGGGAATGAAAAATGCAAAGATAACTGGCTCTCTGCAATGATTGGCATCTGACCCTTCACAGGTGCATGTTAGTAACGCATGATCGATCAAATTGAGTCACTTCTTTTGTAGGGTAAGTTTGTAGGTTGAGGTATAGCTCGAGTTAGAGTTTGTATTGACTGCCCCTTTCTTATGAACAATTGGCACTGCGAAAGCAAGAAAGCAGTTACTTGTCTTATTGTCTTGTCTAAGCGCTTATCTTCTATTTTTAGCGGAAGCAAAAAGGTATAGAGGGCAGTCAGTGAATATATTTATTGGAATTGCTGGATGTAAGCATTAGGCCCTGCGGGGCTGGATATCTTTTTGGGGTTTGTGCAAAAGATTACTCAATTGAGTTTACCATCATACCAAGATCTTATAGAGAGGCCTAGACACTAGATCCCTACCTCACGCTTCCCATCCTTACCTCCATCCCGACAATTATCAACCACACTACGATCATTACAATCAATACGCTCCCCTGATTGCTACCACTTGTCTATTAGTATAAAACTAGCCCTGCCAAAAAGATTTTTAGTCTTTGCCTTCTCACAAGGAAGGAAACTTTATATTCAAAGTAACCTTCTACAGATATTGTTGAAGCCAGGGACCCCTTGAGGCACAGAAATGAATGACATCGCCCACCGACAAGACACGTATTATGGCAAAAAATTATTGCCTCTCTATCAGTGTAAGCTAAATCAACTAGATGGCAGTTATATACCATTTATATATGGCTTTAATAACTTTCTCTACTTTATTTGGCACCTTCTTATAGAACTTACCTTACCTATGGAGGAGAGGGAGACCGGCCTCTTTCTTCTTCTCTTTTTAACAGAATGTATACCTTTCAGAGCAGAAGCATACACAGAATTTATAGAGTGTGCTGCACTACAGTCTATGGAATGAAAGGCAGAAAATGAAAAGATCTTTCAGATTGAGCGTAAGCATACAAATTGAAGAAATAATAACAGAAGTGCACGACGATTCAAATCGACGGAAGTGTATGCAAATTGATAGAAGGCATAAGTATTAGAGTAGTAAATTAACATTCTCTAAACTAATTTGTGTCTCTCCATGTGTCTATTTTGGAAAGATGGCGCCCATCCATGGGGCCGCACCTGACCTATCTTGGAAGAAGTGGGCTGGTATTAATTTTGTTTCACAACTTGTTTATGCAATTCTGCACAAGACTTCAAAAATCATTTT
>NWUY0303995259.1:2542-18742 GCA_004151065.3 Larix sibirica | reverse complement strand
TAAAAAGCTAACACTTCCTCTTTACAAGGAAAGTGTTTTCTTGAACATTAGTATTCTCCCTGTGTAACTCAATGAAACCTTTCATCTACAAATTTGAACCTGCTATAGTTTCAAAATAAACCATTGGCTCCAGGATCCAGGAAAGGAACTAACATCCAACCATCACACCTCATCTCTTAAAAACAATTGGAAGGGTCACAATATTCGCTCTATTTCATTTGCCTTTGGAACAACAATAAATTGCCTCTATCTCCCTTTAATAGATTAAGGATAACCCCATGAATTAGAAGTCTTCACATTATCATCAAACTTCAAATCTTTGCTCACAACAATCTTTCGTTGTGTTGGAACGTGGAATATTAATCCTATCCTGTAGGCTTTCAAAGTCTGACTCTAACCAACAACTCAAGATGCTATTGCAACATCTCTCGAGCCTCAAAAGAACACTGGCCACCAGTTAATCTGAAGGCACAGACCTCTGAATCATAAGCCACCTGCTTAACTCCATCATCTCTCAAGTCGTAGAAAAAAATTAGATGGCCATTTTGAAACTGTATCAACAACACTTTTTTACCTTAGATGCATCCTACCTGAAGGGGGATTTAGTGACTATATAACAACTGCAAATGCCCTTTTAAGTTAAGTGAAGCCATTTCCCATCCTTGTATCCCATCCAGGTAAGGGATTTCTTGCTTGTCCTTCCTAGGGCTCTGTCTGGTGGTTGTGGTTCTCTCTTGCTCTCTGGTTTCTTCTTCTCTGTAAGGGGTGGCTGCTGTGAATATGCTAGCTATTTTGTGCTATTTTGTGAAGTAGCGTGGGAATGATGAGCCCTACCCCGCCGCCGTTTAGCCCCTGTACAACTATGCTCCAAAAGGGTAGGGGTGCTGAGCCTTGAATCCCTCATGACAATACATGACAATAAGGAGGAGTTTGATGCAGCTTATGCTTCAAGTAGGTAAACTACAGGTACTGCAGATGGATGCTTCGAAATAAACGACTTCAACTACTTGTGCTTATGGGTATGGGTATATGAGTCAATAGCTGCTACTAGTTCTTCCCTATCTTCCCAGTTTCTCTTTATTCTTACATCTTCCCTACTCTGGGGGGTGGTGTCCGCAGAGCTATTGGGATCGTCCTAGTGTCTTGCGGGATGGAAAGATTCTACCTAAAGGCAGAGGATGCACGGGGGGCTGCACCTGTATTTATTCCCCTCAAAGCCGCCTTGAGACAGACGGAGTGTGTGTCTCGGAGCTAGGAGTTTCCCACCAAGTTCCCAGAGGTGTAGATTATTGAAATAGCAAACTATCTTTCTCTCCTTGTTGTTACAGGAACCTTACACGCCCACTGCTTTTATGTATTTCACTTCACTCCAGACAGACAAGGGGTGCCCGGTCAAAGCCATGGAACCCCATCTTTGGGAATAAAAATCGTTCTATCGCCCGGAAGTAGGACACGATGATAGATTTATCGGAATCCAAAAAGTGACGCGAAAGCAACGAATATTGGCATTTGACAACGTTTCAAACTTTGGCTTTAACAATTAACAAAATGAATGCTTGCTAGCTGGCTTCCTTAGATGGAGCCTAGAGAGCTAAAGATTTATTAGCCTGGAGGGAACAGAACCAACCTAGTTCGAAGAGCTGCTTAAACCTCAAGCCCAAGAGCACTGGAATAATAGCTTGAATCCCAGGAGCCGGAAAGAGGTCCTCACAGAAAAACCAAGCTTAGTTAGTTTAAAGAGAGAAACCTCAAGCTTCAAAGTGATATGAGGTCTTTTAAGAGAAAGAAGAAGCCCAGGAGCAAGGTCCTCCCAGTAGTCAGCTCAGCATTTTTCAAATTTGATATACCAGGAGACATTGAAAATAGGTCCTTCCCAGGATAAATAGAAGCAGCTACCTTGCTTACCTAATTGTGGCTGGCTAGGAAATATGATGAAGGGGGTTTTTGCTCGTTTCCCATCAATGTGCTCACGCCAACTCTTGCTAATGCTACCCGACTTTCGCTTGAGCTTTGAGAGCATATTTTTGCTATAGCGCTATAGTAATAATAATTTTTAGCCCTAGTCATCTTTATTCCTAGGTAAAGTCCTTCCCTTCAAAGAGCTCTTGGATAGAGTGATTAGAAGCTTCCCGATTCATTCGTTCCGTAAAAATTACATTTTTGTCATGTTCGTTCGTAGCTATTGTACTATTTAGTTTAGGCCATAACTAGCTATAACGAAAGGGTAGGAGGCCGATGCCAATTTAAAGGTAAAAAAGAGATAGTTAGTGGTTAAATCGTTCCTACCGATACGCACATTTACTACTCATTTAAGTCTCAGTGTTGGATAATTAGTTGCTCTAGCTTTACCTTTGTTTACCCAGTCATGATACCACAGACGATAGAGGAAGGAGCTATTGCTCCTGTTATTATCCCACAGACGGTCGGGCTAGAGGAGCTTTAGCGTTATTATTCAAACTCGATAACGACTTGAACAGACAGCATTGTTACTGCCTCCTGGGTGCAGTTAAAAACACAGCCTGGGAGAATGCGGAGTACCAAAGAATAAATTGAATTGGACGGTCTAGCGGGCCACATCACATACAGATGGTTAACATCGAGGCGAACCATTACCTGGAATAAGACATTACGAACTTGCATTACTTACCGATCACCTAGATGCCGAGGAACAATTGCATTACTTACGAGAATCCACCCGTCGAGAACGAGTCTGTATTGGGCTGATCGATCAAACCAGAAGGTCCGGACCCCATTTATACTGATAATAAGCCAAGATACATTCATCCTTGCAATCCCAGCCGGACATCCCCCCCTAGCCATTTGTGTGAACGTTGTAAAATGCATTTTTTATTCAATAGAACGTCACGGAACCATTTATGTTGGGGTATTTATAATCTAAGGTAACAAAGTGTTCATAAATAAATATAAAATGGAAATTGAAGCGGTTTATATTGGAACGTCGCCTAAGCTTCTAACTGCCCTGCCTCACTCTCTATCGATCCATCGTTCGTCCATCTTGGTCCTCACCTGATGCAGTTCCTCTCCCCAGATACCCCCCCCCCTATCCTACCCCTTCCCTATATTCCCGTTTGCTTTTACCAGTTATTGTTTCCCCAGCTTTACCTTTATTCCCATTTCATCTTGCAGGCAGAGGTGGTGGTTTCCCCTTATCTTATTTTCCTGTTTGATCGTCTTCTTTTATTGTGTTCCCTTCTTCTCTGGTGCTGCGGGTGGTGGCGCTGGCTTTATTTTCTTATTTGGGGCTGGTTCCCTCTTCTTGCTCTCTGGTTCCGCTGGGGGTTTTCCATTCTTCTTTGGTGGTTCTGTCCTCTTATTATGCGATGGCCCTTTTTCTTATTTATTATATGCCAGGGGTGGCTGTGAGCGGTCTTGACTCTGTATGTCTTGGCTCTAAAAGGAAGGAAGGTTCAAGATCTTTTTTATATTGCTTCAATCTACAATAGCGTTTATATATGTAATAAGACGGGCCCGAGCGTAGCAATAAACCTTTTGGGCAATTAAGCCAGAAAAAGGAAGTGTAGCACAGGACGTAGGGCTCACCTGACATAGGAGGGTGAGAACACCTTTTCTTACTGAATTTTCATCTTATGTACTCTATTTTTCTTTTTTTACCTATCCAAAAAAATTGATTGAGTGGGTATATCCTACCCCCTATCCATCCTAGCGTACGGTCGAGTATTTTGAAACACTTTCACCCCTGGTCGAGTGCGTTTCAAATGCTCTCCCTGGATATAACTGCCTTAGTGCTGTAACACGCTAACCCCTTTCCCTATTTCTTACCTTAGCTTCGATCAATATTTGTTATGTTGTTCCAATTTACTCTGTACCGAAGAGGAGCAGACTTGTCAGGGTTTGACCGAGGGAGTATGTCCAATGCTAATTCGTAATTACGTATATAAGAGAAGCCCACAACTAGAACATTTAGGTCACTGGGGATAGTATGTTATTAAGCCAGCCAAGGACATAATTACTTTTTTTAGGGAAGATAAGTATGGTCCGGTCTTTAGCTTATCTTAAGATGAAAACCCAGAAAAGTGATCAAACCAGATCAGATGGCTTTATTGAATTGATTCGCTCTATGCCTTGCTGGTGCGGGATCAGCTTAAAAACAGGCAACAAGGTCAACTGCTAGAGCTCTTCTTTGCCTTCGCTGTTGGATCCGCTTTATTAGCTGCTGGGCCATATAATTACGGGTTTTATAAACCACCTCGGCTTACCTTGCCTTGAAAGGTGCTGTACTTGCCCTAGCTCTTTGCTATGCATCTCGATCTGCGTCTATCTTTAATATACTTTTGCTATGGAACTACCGATAGAGAAAGCACCCCGGCCCACACCCCTTTTTTCAAACTGTGTTGCCCCGCACCCACCGCCTTACCGTTTTGCCTTATCCCGTTCGTTTACCACCGACACTGCCTTACCAAATTGTATTTTATTATCCTACCGAGAGAGAGCATGTAGAGGAAGAGGATGTTCACGAGGAACACTTTGCCCCTAAACGAGAGCGGAAGGGGAGCGCATAATAAACCCGAAAGGGGGGGGGCATTAACGCACAAGAGGCACCGGAAGAGGCATTCGGAATCGGAGGGGAAGCAATAGGCCTAAATGAAGGGGAAACTCACAAGAGGAAACTACCTTGGTAGTAAGCTGGAGATAGGCTGGAGTACTTTGGAGTAGAATGCTAACATGCATGAATCTATCTGTTTCCGTCAAATCTATCCCCCGCCCGTGAAAGAGATCGACTCTATCTATCTCCTGCTATTTTTAGCCCCTGGCCAGATATCTCTTAGATATGTTAACATGAATCGATGCAACCGAGTCTCTTATTTCAACTTATCTTAGGAGTAAAGGCGGACGGGCCCTCGACAACAGTTATAATTGGTCGAGCGCTTAAATTACCTGGATTCAAGAGTGTATCAATGCCGTTTCTCTCTCTATATAAAGAGGGATTGCGTGATAAAAACTCCATCATGCCCGTTTTTACATAACATAATATAGTACTCTCCCGCCATAGAGAGTTAATGAAGTGCACAAAACCAGCCAGAAGGATGGAAAGCTGTCGCTCACTCTCCTTCTCTCCCTCCCTATAGGTGGAGAGTAACTTTATGTATGTGGGAATTAGTTTAATTGAGGGGAATGGCATGGCACCGGCATATATCTATATATCTTTCTTTGTATATGATATTATGGAAAGATTAGGTGATGCTAAAGCGTAATTACCTTATAATTACCTAAAACGCTGTCGCCCATCCCATAAAGAAGTAGCGTAATTACATACATATATAATTAAAACGCTGATTGATTGTCGCAGGACCCCATTTGTTTGGCAGGCACTAACCTAGACTTGACTGGCAGTTGTAAAGCCTCCTTTACTGCGCCCAAGGCCAAGTATCTAAGTAAGTAAGTATTGAGGGTAGGGAACAAGGAAATAAGTGTAAGGCATAGCAGACTGAGAACGGGGAAGAAAGTAACGTATTGAAAGCCTTTCTTTTTCAGGACTTTCCAGGAACTACCTGTCTTAGTGCCGTAACACGCTAACTCACCTATGCCTACCTTAGTTCGCGCAATAAGGCAATACTCTCTTACAAGAAGCGCTACTGCTGCTGACTGCGGCTTGCTATTGTGGGATTTCAGGGTGCTCCCCTTGATCCCTTGCTCTAGTCTCTTGTGCTCTTACCAGAGAGAGAGTCAACTCTGATTCTACTCCAGAATAGAGAAAGGCTTTTAAGGCACTTTATTCAATTGGATACGCCTTCATTTGACCGCGAGCTCGTATCCTTTATGTTGGTAACTAGAGATAGAATAAAGAATATAGAGCGCGCTCACTCAGGGTTGACCTTTCATTTCAGAACCTTATCTATCTCCGTTCCCAATCAATTACTGTGGAGACGTATTCCACCTCACCCGGGGGGATAATCATGAAATTAAAAGCAGCTCTTCTTTTCTTTTTGACTTCCCCCACTTCTCTTATTTCATTTCTTACTTATGATCCATCCCACCCATCCCAATAATTTCGAAGACGACTCCGCCGATCCCACCCCCAAAAAAGAGAATTTAGAATCAAGTCCCCTCCGGAATTTCCTTCCCCTACGTTCTACGTTCCCGACCGAAATGGATCTTGTCAAATATTCAACATTTTCTATGATCATTTCTCTCTCAGGTATTCGGGGAATCTTCCCAAATAGACGAAATATTACTATTATGTCAATGCCAATTGAATCAATGTTACTAGCTGTCAATTTGAACTTTTCGGTATTTCCCGTTTATCCGGATGATATGATGGGTCAATTATTTGCTTTATTAGTGTTAACGGTGGCAGCTGCGGAATCTGCTATTGGGTTGGCCATTCCGGTTATTACTTTCCGAATTCGAAGGACCATTGCAGTAGAATCTATCAATTGCATGAAGGGTCGAGCAGCACTAATTATTCTATTATTAGTTAGGAATAAAAAGTTGCTTGTTCCCCGCTTTCTCTCTCATACGGTCGAGCCAGCTTTCGCTTCCTCCGACCGACGAACAAATACGAAGAAGTATACTCCTCCGACACAAGTGCATATTCCAAAGTTCCCATTACATTGGCTTCCGCCAACCCAACCAACAGTGAATTAACAGATAAAGCGCCAGCCCCATCCATAGGGGCACAGCTGTTCAATTTCATTCTATTTTATAAGTAAAGCGGATTTATCCCTATTCTATTCGTTCCTTAAGTCAAGTACGAAATGATATAAGCGCTTTAGCCAGCCTTGGCTTGGTTGGAATGTTTATGTTTGGGAGGGAGGTGCTTACTTAGGGGAGTTCTTTTTCTCTCTGGGTGGGATAGAGAATAAGTACGCAGTTATATTATAATAGAATTACTGAGGTGTTTATCCACGAACCCTTGCCTGCCGGGAAACAAAAAAAATAAGAAAGAGAACGACAGTTTTTTATTTAAACCATCATGCATTAATTTGAGCAAGCTTATAAATGCTCATGAGTGTAAAAATCGGATCTGGGATACCCTTATAAATAATTATCCCAAGGCATATTGACCTGGCTTATGGAAGGATAATAACCATAGCCACTAAATAATATATAAAGGATGGATACACTGTAGCGGATATGTCGGAAAAAAAGATCCCCCCGTTGACCGAGTCAAATAAACAGAAGCATAGGGGAAAGCACCATCGGCATCTTAGCAAGCAGCAGAGCATGCAGCAGATCCCGGGAATCCCTTCTTGTTCGAAAGCCAGATCCTACGGTTTCAGTTCCAAATCCAGTGCCCGTAGTATATTCTCCGGTTTCATATTATTATCCAGATCCCCCCGTTTACTCTTTCTTGGGAGATAGAAACGAGAAATAGGTCTTCGAGCTGGAAAGGTAGTACATATCTCGAAGATCTTTGAATCTAAGAATAAAATAGAATAAAATAGTCTTAATGGGTAGGTTCTGGGGGGTACTTTTTTATCTGTCTTCCTAGGTAAAAAACACCGTATCCGCCCCGGGATAAAATATACTTAATGCCGTCTGTTTATTTGTGGTCAAGAACACAACGTTGGAGTATCCCATCACTTCCCAACTTGTAGAGTTTACCGGATATTCATCGATAATAAGCAGCCTTGGCAATGCCTTCTCTAAGTTACAAAATACTCAACAAAGGTAGCTACCAAGGTTAAGAATAGTGCAATCTCCTCCAGATAATTAGGTATAGCTTCTACTCGAAATAAATTCGCATCTGGCAATTTATCATCCACAACACAATCGGATTCACTAGATTAAATCCTTGATAAGTGGTCAGGACCCATGTTACGCTTACCCTGCTTCACAAACCTCGAAAGTCAATTGTTTAAACAATAGTAATCATCTACAAATTTGACCTTCCAATGCGCAGGATTATTAACCAGATACTTCAGTGTGGAGTTCTCTATGGAAAACTTGAAATGCCCACCAAAAAAACTTTCTTAAATTATTCCATGAGACTTTTCTACTCTTCAAAGTAAACGCACCTAAGAATAAACCCCTATGGATTTATCCAACCAAGCCCCTCATGAATAAAAAAAATTGGAGGCTTAAAACCTTAAGGCCCTTCTTTATATAGTAAACTAAATGATCGGTACATTTTAAGTTATGAAAATAGTTTCTAATGTCTGCGTACCACTCATGTCCTTCTAGCTTGTTCTGCACTGTGAAAACCATCTAAATCTCGTCCTTATAATTCATTCCCAGTTATTTTCTTATTATTATTTATTTCCTTCGGTTAGTATCTGTGCTAACCCTTTCCCCTTTATTAGCTTGGTGGGTTTAATCTCTAAGTAATATTATTGTATCTTAGCCACCCATTTTACTCTAACTCCTAAGCAATCTTGTTGAGCTAATATATATTTTACCGCAGCATGGGGAACATACGCCACTATCTTGGAGTACCCAACATAAAACCGGAAATGCTTCAAGGAACTAAGGCATAGGCTTGCTTTTCCATAATGGCATACTTTAATTCTGCATCCCTAAGGGCTTTACTCATAAAGGCTATGGGATGTTCTTCACCTTGGTCATTCTTTTGTAACAAGACACCAGCAATAGTATCTCCCAAAGCAAATGAGAACATTTTCAAATCCTTTGAATAATCGGGGCTAACTAACACGGGGATTTCGCAATTGCTTCCTTAATCATTTCGAATGCCTTTCTTCCTTCATAATCCCACTTTCAAGTTACATCCTTTTTGATAATTTTATCATAGGCTTAATTATCTCGCCAAAGTTTTGGATGAACCTTTTTATAAAATGAATCTTTCCAAGGAACGATTGAAATGTTTTATTATTCCGGGGTAAAGGGACTTTTCTAATTGCTTCAATTCTTTAAAGAGAAACTTGTACCCCATCCCTTTAGATTATGTGTCCAAGAAGCTTACCCTTAAAAATCCAAAAACTTCTTTCTTGGGATTCAATTAGAACCCATATTTTTTGCATCTTTCGAACATCTGCTTAAGATGATTGATATTCTAATTTATATCTTTCAAAATACTGTTAAATCATCTTGATATATCTCAATTATTTTACCCATAAGATCTCTAAAGGCAAAAACCATGGCCCTTTTTCAAGTAGCTCCAGCGTTAAGCAAACCAAAAGGCATTCTTAAATACTCGAAAGTCCCCCAAGGTGTAGTGAATGCCGTCTTGTGTTGATCACTTTTCTTTTTTCAAACTTGATTGTATCCTGAAAATCCATCCAACATGGACATCATCCCCGATCCAGTAAGTCTTTGCCATAAATGTTCCATGTCGGGTAAAGGATAATTTGTTTTTTTCAGTCGGGTCAGGGCAGCTTTCTCACAAAGTAAGTTTTATGGCAGAAATAAGATAAGTTGGCCACTATTTACTCTTAATTACGTATGTATACGAGATACGTTGTTTTATTCCCCGCGCAAAAAGCCGCCATAGATATAATGCCGCTCTGTTAAATAACTAATCTTGTTAACAGTTTACTACAAGTTATCCCCTATTATGAATAATAGCACTTATAGAGAAGGGTGTTTAGTTATAACGTTGAAACAACTCATTTTACCATGAAGCTTATTCAATGGGTAAATTATTAAACCGGATTAGGTGTTCATAATCTGCCTGGAGTGAACATTTTGTAATAGCCCCCAAGACCCCTTCAGGTTTATATATTGTTTGTCCTTTTCAATCTAGTAATGGTGTCAAGAGCACTGGGCTTCTATTTCCAATTTTAGATATGAGGCATTAAATAAATCATCACGGCATTCCTTATTTTATAGGTCAAGAGCATATACCGCCTGTCCAACCTTCATCCCAATTTGGTCTGGTCCATGGAATTTTGGAGCATGTTTTTACTTTTCCCCTCCTTCATGAGTGTGTTACAAGGTGGAACTTTTGGTGCACCTATAGGGAGAATGCCCTAGTATGGATGAGCACGAGAAACCCTTTACATGGTAAACTTCCAAATAACCGGCATGGTTTACACAAAGAGAAGGCATTGAAGGACCCTTATGGAGAAGCGCTTGGTTTTAAAGAAGGCATTTTGCCATCTTTCAAGTTGGGATTTAATGAAGATGAGGTCGGCCCTAGTTTGAAGGACCCCAAAATGAAGTGAAAAGTAAAATGAGAATCAAAAACTATAAGCCATTTAAGAGTTGGCCCTAACCTTATGAAGACAAATGATTATAAGTTTACTTAATGGAGGTAAAGAAGGTCATTAATGAGGCGCTCATGATGAGGAGAAGAGGTGCGCGGGGGCTTAAATGGCTCTCTTGGGATGTGCGACCTAGTATAGAGGGTTGCCAAGTGTCAGTTAAAGGTTGATCAAGCAAGAGGAGGGGCTAATCAAGGAGGCAACCTAATTAGGGTTTAAGCTAGGTATGAAGGCTATAGATACTATAAGAGGAAGGTGCAAAAGGGCGTGAAATAAGTGTGAATAATTTTGGCCTAGTTTCAATATATTTGGAGTAAAAGGAAGTTTAAGGGCATTTTCTATGTGAGGTTAACCATTTTTCATTCTTAATGGCTGAATATCATTGCTTAAATTAAACTTGTAAAATCTGTTGTAAGGATCTTTGTTTGAAGGGTAATTTTACTCCCAAAGAAGGGCCAAGGTTGAGGTTCAAACCTCCTTGTCTTTTGCTGCTTTTTCATTTTTCAATATCTAAAGTTGTGCTGTTGTCGTTTCTGTTCTTATGATAGGTTGTTGCTGTCTATATGGTGAATTAGAAACACGTCCTTGCTACTGTGGAGGCGCACCTTTGGAAGGGCCCTCACCTTAATTTCTGCATATTAAAATAAGTTCACATGGTTGATTATAGCATGTTAATAACAGCATAGTAACGCCTCCATTTATTCATATTTCGAACCCTATTTAATTTGGACCTTTACTCCATCGCCCTAACTATATTGGCACTGGTATATTCTTTCAATTTACCTCAGGAGATTTGATCACATAGTTGCGAAGCTGCATAAAGACATTAAACCTCCGGTTGCAACCATCCTTATTTATTACATAGATGCATTCGATGGAAAAAAGGGTTTTGGCTAAGGGAAAAAGGTCCGAAGAATCTGAAGGAGGCTCAATAAATGGCGATAAAGATAGAACAGAATATAGCAACCTCAGGAAACGGTTACTGGCTTGGTTCATCAAGAACATGAAATTCCAGAGCTGAAAAACAAAAACCAAGGCGATGAATACAGCTGGTCCAGCCTTGGATGTAGTGACGAACTTTACGGAAGCTGTAGAAAACTCTTGCAACACAATATTAGAAGTAATTTTTTTTTCATTATGTGTACCTGCAGGTGAACCCAAAGACTGGTTTATTTTGGAATCTCATTTCTCCAAGTCTACTAGACACTCTAGAGTGACGAAGACAGTAGCTACCTTATAAAGGCAATTCTACTGGCCTCGCATGAGACAGATGTTTAATTCCACCTCAGATCTTGTGTGTCATGGATTACCTCTTTATCTTAAGGGTGGCTCCTTTTTCTTTTTTAATGGTCAAGTGGATACCTCATGGTTCAATAAAAAATATATCCATCCAGGCCCTTACTGCAAAGAAAGGATAAGCTCATATATTATAGCCTATACCCTAATGAATGCTATGTGGGCAGTTATTATAAATAAAAAAAGCACACTTCGTTTACTTGTTCTTTTATTTTCGGGTAAACGATCCTAAGGTAATGGTCAAGTAATATCGTATGTCACTGACTTGCCTAAGGTAAGGGTATTTATAACTGACTTAGGACTTAAGGTCATATTGTATGTAACCCACTTGTTCTGTCACTTAGGTACACACATGGGGAGCTGTGAAAATAAAAGAAATCATATTATTTCTGTACATTGGCTTAATCGTACTCCTTCCTAATAAAGCACATAAGCCAATATTGTTCACCTATAGGATCACAATTATCTGAGGCTTACTGGGATCAATAAGGCAAGAGATAAAATAGAACTTATGCTAAACCAGATCTTTTGTCTAGATCTAGGGTTAAGGGCAAATGATAGTGAAATGGCTTGCAAAGGTGGGTAATCCATATGATCAGAAGCCTATTATACCCGAGGTTGTAAGGAACCCCACCCCCGACTCTCAACGAAGGGCAATCGTTGGCAGCATGGCAAACCATCTTAAAGATTAAACACCAAAATTGTTCCCTCCTGGCCTTGGTCCGGTTAATCTCCAGAACTTGCTCTGTCAAGGGTGCTACTTGCGACTTAAACTGAGTCAGATCGGGGCTCGCGCTAGTTGAAGGCACAGCCGCAACCCCTACTCGATTGGTACCAGGGTACCCATTCATAGCCTCGATCTTAATAGCCTGCGCCAATGCCTCCCGCTGAGTGGTCCACTTCTGCTGCATCAACGGTACTCGGGTCAAGGGTAGGATATCTTGTATAAACCATTCTGACTCGTGAATGGGATACGACAGCTTGCTGATCAGGTCGTGACATCGCTTATTGTATTCCCACTTTCTCCGATAATTTGCTTTATTTCTTCCTTCAACTCTGCACAGCTCTGTTGTTTTTAATTGGGCATCCGGAACTCAGCTATGAAGCCTGTTTTCACCTCGTCTAGGGTATTAGTCGTACCCTGGGGATTTGCCTGGATGAATTTAATGTATCACTGCAGGGCCCTCCCCGCAGTGTGATCTGGAACTCTACTAATTTTTGATTGGGGGTCGTTTTCCTCTTAGCCTTCCATATGGACTTGCACAAGAACCGGTGTTGTTCGGCATTGCTGTCCCCCTTCCCCAATAACTCTGGAAGGGGCAACGCCACGTCCACTGCTACCCCTGCCATATTGTTGCCCTGATTCCCTACAAGAATGAAACCTCACGGTCCTGGCTGGCTAACCCGATTCGCTCCGCCACACACAGACTATAATTACTGTTCGTTGCTACCCCACTATTAGCACTCGCGCCTCCATCTGCACTTGACTGTCCTCCACCACTACTCTACGCACTGCCACAGAAATTTGCCTGTAAAGTTTATTTAGAATCAAAATTTTGGATTACCTCAGATATCTTCAATTGCACGGGGGGGGCGATGACTGTTTCGGATCGGCTTCGTTCCGCTGGGACTGTACTATGTCTGCCACCACTTTTTACTCTCCCGCGAACAACCTGAGCTGTCGAGCGCCACATCCTCTTGCACCTCGATGACTAGGTTCGTCGCTGCTGCTCGGCCTGGGATATCCTCGGGCGCGGTCTCCTCATGCACTGTACCCATCTGCCTTTTTGAACCCATTCGTTCCTTCTCCTCCATCAGCTTTATAGCCTTGTTAGGTACCTTGCCTTCTTCCATCTCGTCCTCCATACTTTCCTTAGTTGTCTTCCCATGCTCACTCAACCACCGGCCGACTCTCTCTTTGCACTTCCGCAACCTCTCAAATTATCTCACCTGTGCTTCTGTGCTCCCTTCCTCCTCAATAACTTGCCTCACCTCCTCAGCATCCCAGTGATATCTTGCAGTCTGCTCAGCCACCATGTCTTGTCCAGTGCATCCCGTCTCGAGGCCCGTTCTGCCCTTTCCATCAACTGTGCTTCTTCCACGTCTTATCCCTCAACTAGAAACTACTGCCGCATTCATTCACGGGTAATCCCCCGGAGGGTATATGCTGCCATCATGGGTTTTTGAAAACCGGGTAATCCTATCCTGCTAGGAACATATTCCCCCAAGCTGCAATCTCCCCGATCCGTCTCCCCCCCGAGCTCCCTCCTTACCCCTATATCTTTGGATATTTATATCCTGGCGATAGTTCTTCAGGCAGGTTGAATCCCTCCTGGCTTTATTCCTGGAATAAGAAAAAGTATTTTTTTCATACGATTAGAACTCTTTTTGCCAGTGAAATTGATCAAAGAATCCATCGTTGGACCCTTTTGACTGGAATATGTTTATATAAAATAGAGATATCTCCCTAGAACCGAACCGATTATTTATATAATTTCGTCTCGTCATAATTATGCATGCTTGCAGTCCTATTTCACGATCCTTGGCATACCGGTTGTAAGGATAAGTTCCACCTTGGCTTGACAGACTGGGAAGTAAGGTATCCTACGAGCGGTGTTCAAGCAATAAGTTTGCAGCACCCAGCATATGCCCCTGCTAAGGCATTATGGTTTCCGGAAGAACCCTAATGCTTAAGGGAGGGGGTAGAAGCATTTGGAAGGGGAAACTACTTTGGGTAGTACCAACCCTCCTCCGCCCCATTATGAAGGGTACATATTTGAAGATATAAATACAAAGACGAGAGACAAATATACTAAGGTACAGATCCGTGCAGCTGTTTGTAATGAAAGGAGAAAGTCCATCCCGATCTCCGGTCCACCTCTGCCCTTCCCAACTACGGGTTATACTCTGGCCCCACTACAGGCTTGCCCATGGCCCCCATCCATCGGTATTGCTTTACCCTCTCTACGAACATTACATTACGGAAAAGACGAGGTACAAATATGCAGGATTCCCTCACTGCTCGGCAATACAGCAAAATTGGTGCTCGTGCGGTACGGGAAGGCAGCTTTATCATATATTTACCAATGGAATTATCCCTATTCAATTTATAGCTATAGTGAAATAGATAGATCCTTAAATATAGTTCTTACTAACTTAACTAATTGAGATCCTTAAATATGGTTCTAGCTAATGGGCAGCTAAAATATATATTTAGGCCCAATAATTAACAGACACGCATGGTTCAGTACAGGTACAGGTAAACTATGAACGCAAGCTCCTAAGGAAGGGGTCTTTCTATGTTTAGGTCCATTAACTAAATATCCTTTTCGTTTGTTCATTCAATCCCCGAAGGGAAAAAGAAGTAATTTCTTTTATTTAATAAGGAAAGGCTTGCTTGACCAAAGGGAGGGCAAGGTGAATCAATAAATTAAGCTTCGTAAAGGTCCCTATCTGACGGTTAGTCTCGTCTCCATAGGTGCAACCGGGTCTTATCTTATGCCTTACGCCCACAAATGCTCGCAGAAGATAACTTATAAGTTAAGACTTGAGCATGAAGACTGAGTAAAGGGACTTAAGTGAAAGCGGAAAGCCTCCCCTTCCTACGTTAGGAGAGCGGCTCCGCCCTTCTCAATGGCTGTTTTAGTTCGTTATATCATATCATCACTTCCATGTCACTCTTGACTCGTCCATCATCGAGGTAAATATGAACAACTTGAAATAAGAAAAGATATGAAAGACATCCTCTCATGTCCAAGTGTAGTTGCTCTCAAGGCGGGGTTGGTTGGTTTTCCGCTCATTTACTTAATTAATGAGAATTGCCTTCCCACCGTAAGAGCCGTAAGAATAATAAAGTAGAGTTCTCATTTATAAAAAAAAAGTAGTAGAGTCACTTACTTAGAAGAGGTCAAGCGCTATCAAGAGTTAACCTTACTCTATTCAGTGATTTCTATTTGGTGAATATCTGGTCAAATTACCCCGAATTTTGCCCTGCTCCTCAATAAGATGATATAGTCCTGCCAAGAACCGAAGGGTCCAATTGTGCAACTTCATCTGGAGACAGTATTCTCATATTTTTATTGTACGGGAAGCAGTTTATTGGTAGCGAACTTTTCAACATAGCTACATTATGGTTATTACAAAGCGGGTAGCTCCTATTGGATTTATAATATTGCATTGAGCCCTTTGCGTCCGATAAGATAACTATTCCTGGGTTCTGAATGCTTAGGAAATAAGCGCCCACTAGCATCCGCTCCGACGTATCGTCTTTTTATGCTATAAGTTATTACAACGACGAATCTCCTTAGGGTTCTTCGCATTTTGAAAGATCTTCCCAAACCATAGACACAAGCGTCTTTTATTGATGATGAGGTCCTAGTTTTTACCTTCCCAGGTAGCAGTCTTGTTTCCTCTTATCTGAACTTTGACTTCGATATATATATTTAATGCAAAACCAATCATAGCTTCAAAATCAAAGCAAGTTAATAGCATAGAAAGCATTGAAATTTGACTTGAGAAGATTTGTATTTAGTATGATCCAAATGACGGTTTGTATTTATAATACTTGATTTCTTAAGAAGTCGATGTTGTTTTAAATGTGTATGTAATTTTTATCACTATTATATATATCATTAACTAAATATAAAAAATAGAATTTATATATATAAATTGTAATATTCTACTATGCAGATTTTTGCCCAAACTTAATGGTTAAGATTTTAACCATTGTAAAATTATAACTTATTAACTTAACTCAAAATTG
>NWUY0303994937.1:0-11844 GCA_004151065.3 Larix sibirica | reverse complement strand
GATCGTCGAAGTAGACATCCATGGTTTTATAAAGAAATTCTTGAAAATATTTTATGACGATTATGGAAAAAACTACTGGTGCATTTTTCAATCCAAATGACATAACTTTATATGTGAATGAAAAAAATTCATGCATGAATGTAGTCTTATGTTGGTCCTCTTTTTCTATGGGTACTTGATTGTATACTGAAAATATGTTTGTGAAGGAGTAACATTCATGACCTGCAACTTCATTAATTATTTCATCTGCAAACGACATTGGGAATAGATCTATGAGAGTTACTCTGTTTAGTCCTTTGAATTTGACACAAATCCAAAGTCTCTTCGGGTCATGTTTATTAGGTTGGATGATCATAGGGATATCCCACTGCAACTAGTCGAATGGATATATAATATGGGCGGCTAGCATATTTTCTATTTCCTTCTTGACTATATCCTTGTATTTATGAGCTAATTTATATAGTTTCTTCTCGACAAGCTTAATTTGCATCTGGCATAATGCCGATCGTCATTTATCCCATTTATTTTACCAATCCTTTTAAGTCTTTATGATCTATAGAAAATAAATCCTGGTATTATTTGAGAATATTTGATGTTTCTATTGTTTGTTGCTCCGACCAATAATCACCTATTTTTTCCATCTTAGGTTTTCCGTCGATGTAGATATTGACTTCATTCATTTTTATTTATGCATCCATCCCCTTATGTTCTTTTGATTCGTCGATCTAACGCTCACCCTCTTTAAATTTGGTAAATGAGGGGGGGTATCTCTTAATTCTCCATCGTCTTCTTTATCTTCAGTAGAAACGTTTACGACTGATTTAACCAAATGGACTATGCAAGGATGATATTTCTTCCATCTAATTTTTTTTTCAAGGTATTGATCATTTTCCAAGTCCAAACGAGTCAGGAGATGAACATGTTGCTTCTGGTCATTCATGATATTATTTCAATTCGAGCTCAGTTGGAGAGTAGGTGTAGTGTCGAATACGATGGTCGGTGGTTCTATTGGTTTGATAAATTGGTTGAATTTATTGTACAACTTCTTTAAGACAATCTTCCAATAGTGTGAAATAGAAATATTTAATTAAATTTTCCTTTAGAGACTACCAATTAAATGTTTCATCTTGTGGTTCTTCGATTTTATATCATTTTTTGGGAAGGTCATCCAATGTTCTTGGGAACATATGTGACCATACCCATTCATCTCAGTAACCTAGTCTTTTCCATTCTTTTTTACAAGTGTTGATGTGGTCAACTGGATGTTGTCCTCGAGTGACATAATTTTTGCTTGTGCTATTAGTTTCTTTCCTCTGAATCACTCAACAAAATAAGTGAAGGCCATCATCCAAATATAAAGGTGGGACTGATGAGTGTCCCACCACCTAGCAGCTTGCCCCGTGAATGTTTTGACTCAACTATGTAATCAACCTTGTTCTTCGACATTTTTAGAGACTTTATCGATGTGGCTATACGATGACTCATGTTCTTTGTACCAAAATAGAGGTAGATTGGTTTGTTCAGTTTTAGTCAGTACCAACCTTGACACTCCCTTGCTTTCTTCTCAAAGAATTTGATAATTATAGAAATTGCAAATAATTTTTGCATCGAGTGTAAGGGAATGAATTCTATTATCCAACATCCTCATGATTTTGCTTCATAGTTTTCAATATTCCAATCATATAAATCCGAGTCTAATTTTTGTCTAGTTGGCATGGGTGAGACCAGGTGGATATCCCTATTTTCATTAGGCTCAACCAAATCTTCATTATTTTTCATTACTTGATACAGTCACCTTATATATGCATCATTGTCATTAGGATCATCCTAAGGTTTTTCTTGGGAAGGATAGATGGGTACAATGACCTTTTTACCTTCTCCTTTTAGTTTTATTCTTTCTTTCTCTAATGACATGGAATCCTTCATATTTCTTCCCAATGGTCGACCGACTAATTTAGGGAATGATTTAGACCAATCACTTCAAATTCAATTTGAGTATCGATGGCCATTATTGCAGTATTAACTTTTTCCACACTCCTATTGGTTCAATTAAACCCTGGTCAACAAGCTTAAGATAGATACCTGACTTGGACAATAGATGTCAGCCAAAGCTTTCTCAAGTTTATTTGGTCATTATATTGGCTTGATATATGAAGTCAAGGATGACTTGTGAGATACAATATCCTTCTACTTCGAGGTCGAACAATGGATTGATATCAACTTTATCCTTTTGATTTATTCAGTATATATTTTTAACAAATTTTCCATTCCTCGAGTTTTTCCTTATCATGTACATCAAGTCAATTAATCGAGTGACATTATCTTATTTCATGATAAGTTGCAACAATTCATTAAGTGTTTTATTTCTTGAATATGGAGTGTCTTCCTCAGATGCTAACTCTTAAAAAAAATTGTAGCATTATTAAAACTCTCCCTCTGCTTATGAGGATTAGGATAATTATTCTCTTTACTTTGGATTTTAGTAATATGTGGATTGTCACCTCCAGTCTTCGTTCCTTATCTAGTAATAATGTGCAAAGTTTTAGAATTTACTGCTTCATACTTAGGTACACTAGACAAGAGATTAATGTTCTTCTTATTTATAATATTTTGAAGGATGATGGGGTAATATTCTAATGAATTTTTCCCCACCCCACATTTTTTACAAATTTTGAGATGTGTCTTGTCCTTCCAGGGATAGTTGGGACTCAACTGTACTTCACTATAACATATGAAACATCAATACTTCCCTCAACCATGAGGGAAATTACATAGATTACTTGTATAGCTTCCTCAATTGTTGTAACTACCTCATCAGTTGTAGTCATTTTTCTATTGGTCAATGTTTATGAATTTTCAACCCTTTTGGTTGCTCTGGTTGACGATTCTAGCTTGATAGACCAATTGGTAATTTGCTTTGTTCTTCATATTCAATGCACATTATGAAGTACTTTGTGAGTTATCTTGGTAGATGGCACACCATTTAGGTTTAGCATTCTTTTCATTGTATGGATAGTCTATCATAGAGTAAGTTTCAAATATTTTGCATATATCACAGTAGTAGCTTGAATGGAAAAATCGACAGTTATCTGGTCGTATTTCCTTTGGAAATGGTTTTCTTTCATCTAGAAATGAGATTATTTCAATGTAAGTTTGATTTTGTAAGATATTGTATTGATTTGTCAATGACACCTCCTTTCTACATTGGGTTTATCCTTCGCTCGTGAACACCATTTTAACAACAACGATGGTGGTAGTTTTATACACTTATAAAAAAATATAACCTACAGAGATTGAAGGTTGAGTTCCTTAGGGAATACATCATGCTCAATGACTATGGATATGCTCTTATTTATATTGCATAGGTGACCTTTAATGCCACTATGTTCACTCTCATATGGTCAATATTGGGAATATATGTCTCTCTCCCTCTTTTATGATTCTTGGGATTTCCTGGCATTAAGAGAAAAAGGCTACCAACCAATTGTATGTCAAAACTAGACTAAATAACTTCCTTATTGGTTTAATCAATGTTTTGACATAGAAGAATGTTAGAATTTTTTTATGAAAACCTTGAATTAAAATTTCCCTAAGAAGCTTAGAGATTTAAAAATGTTATGAAGTCTTTGATATTACCCCAAGGATTCAATTATGTCTAAAAAGTAAATTCTAATCAAGATGCGGATTCCCTTTGATTAGAAATTACTACTCTTCATGTGTTAAGTAGTCAGACAATGTCTATCTATGTGGAAGTAAAATTAGAAAGGAGTCTTCCTTACACTCAATGCTTCACTTACATGGAGGAACCAATAATAAAGGGAAAGCTCTTATACTATCCATCCAATATTTCCAGAACAACTAAGATCATTAAGGATAAATCTTATTCTATCAAAGAAACACCTTCTTCTAGGGAAATATCAAGGAGATTCCCAACCTATTCCTAACAACACTTCTCCCAACTCCCCCTTAGTGCTTGAAAAGTGCCCTATATCAATAAATTATGTGCAAAAGGTCTCCTTGGTCCCAACTGTTAAGCTAAATTCAACATGGGTTGAAAAGGAGGAAGAGTGTAATCTATGGGATTCCATTAAGTTACCGACAGTGCATTATAACTAATAATTTGGATATGAGAACAAGCATACATAAAGGAGCAAGAAGAAATAAGAGTAATGGTCACACCAACAACAAGTATACTATTATATTAATAGGCCATCATGTACAAAGGAGGGATAATCATCTCTCTATCATCTAGCTCAACAACCTATATATAAGAAGTATACAATCGGTTACACAGTTGTAACTGCATAACTGTCTGCTAGTCAGCATAACCAACTCGACTATACTAGGATGACCATTAGGTGGTTGGTTGGGAGGACCTGTTTGACTCTTAGTTAAAAGTTCTAATTTGGGTCAGGTCCTAAGGCCTTGAAATTAGCCCAATGTGGGGTGAATTGTAAATCTCTTATATAATATCTCAGTTTTCATCATTAGTAAACCTAGCTTTAAGAAGATTCTAATTTATTAGGTGTCAATGTAAGTGCGAGCCCTGAAACCAATTTCCTTAAACCAAGGGACAAATCGAGGAGGTGATAGAGATATATGCATGTATGTAGCAAGTCTGTCTGATGAGTCATTAGATAGGATAGGTTCGAGGCTTCTAATTTTAGAAACAGTTGCAAGATAATGGGGGTTAGTTTCAATGAGCTGGAAGATCAGTTTGCGGGGAAGATGGTTCGAGGTTCTCCAGAAGAGGCGGGTTATGAATGTGAAAACCAAGCCTGTAGAATGTAACAAGATAGCTCAGGATTTTGTGAGCATGTATAGTTTTATTTAATAAAAATGAAGGCTAGATTCACCATGACACAATGATTATGTATCTTTGTGTTTCTGTGTGATTTTAAAATGCATTGACTGAGTAGTTAGATCGGTGTGGATAACTATTTTTGTACATGCATGACTCTAATAAATGAGGCATTCTGTGTGAATGGTAAATGGTCGGCAGGATTAAGGTGAAGGGGGAGAAGTTGTATAGTTTTAATGCAACCATGATGTAATTTTAATTTACACACAGACCGGATGGAGGTTGAAGGTCAAATGGACAAAAGGAAGATGATCGCAATGAACCACGAGATCAACTAATTTTGATCAATTTTGTATGATATTTGGATAAGTAAATATTTGAATCTTTTATCATACTCACGGACTGTTTCACTCGACCTCTATGTAATCTCTTTTAAATTTTTAGTAGCTAAATGTCTGTATCGAAAAAAATTTGATTACTATTTGGAAGATGGTTACCAACTATAGGTGTGCATACTTATTTGTGATGAGTTTTATACCAACATAGTCAAATTTATTCTATTGAGTCTTTGTCATCAGGTCGGATCTATGATTGACTTCGTGCTTCAATCGATAATGTTGTTGGAAGGGGGGGTACATCCACATGCTTTGAATAGAATAGGTAAAAATTGTTTCTTTTGTATTCAGGTGAAAAAGTAATCCAGTTACTATGAAGTTGCCTTTGGATCATTAGTTGATCCATGATTCATCCACACTTTTCTAGTCGACACCATAAGCTACTTTTTCTATCTCCAATTTCCAATATCCGCTCGATGATTTCTCTTACACTTGGACCATGACTCTTAAGCATTGGGATTGGTTCTATGACACTCATAACTTCAAGAATTACAATCTGCAAATAGTTTGGAGTTTCCTCCATTGGTTGATGTCCTTTGACCAGTGTCGAAGCCTCATCCTTTCCCTCAACTGGTCAAATTTCCCTCAATTCATGTAGGACTTTTGGCTACTCGAACTTCTCGATCAGTTTCTTCATATTCCTCTTGTTACAAAGAGTACTTAGAATATCCCTAAGTTTATCCCTTTTTTTTTCTTTTCTCCCTTTCAATTTTCCGAATATCAGCTTTCTTCTTATGGATGGACATCTATTTTCCGTCGATTCTTGCTCGATTTCTCACTAGTATTCATTCCATTTTCATTCTATCAACTAGCATTATCTATTCATTCATTCCATGTGGTTGGAGACTCCTCCATTTCTGGCCCGACTACTATTGAGAAATGGGTGTGGGTTCAACAATGATAGTCATTTGCCGAGGAAATATTCCCACTCTTGTTTGCAGATGAAGCACTCCCATTATTTTTTCTTGTTTTCCCAATTTTAGCAACTAGGGCCCAAAGGTGGTCGAGGTTCGACTATATGGCCTACTCCCTTTTCAATTAAAAATTTGTAAAGCAAAGGCATAATTGTACAAAAAAATATCATGTAATTCGTTATAGAACTTGGTACTGACGTTGTCTAGAAAATTTCTTTTCTCTATGGCTTGATCTTCGCAAATGTCATTGGCTAAATTCTTTACCCACTCATGTAAGTTTTTTTGTCCTCCATTATAGAGATTTTGCATTAAAAAACTTTCATTCTGACCTTCTAGTATACTCATGAACGCTATCAAGAAATTTCTTTATTTCATGAGGAACAACCTATATAAATCGTTCATGAGATTCCCTGAAGAAATTTTATATAGCCTTTGCAAGAGTCAACTTATTCCTTCTGGAATAATTCTAAATTTAGTTTGCAATTTTTTTATTCCGCTACTCTCAGATTTCCTCCCTGCTCACCATTTATGTATGCATGATCATGTTTTGTCCTTATTCGGTACTATCGGCAATGAAACCAATGTTGTAATCTATGGGATTACATTAAGTTACCAATATTTCATTATAACATATAATCCATCTAAAAATAAGAATACATAAAGGAGAAGGAATAAATTAGAGTAACGGTCACACCAACAACAAGTCTTCTATTATATTAACATGACATAATGTACAAAGGAGGGATAATCATCTCTTTATTATCTGGCTCAACATCCTATATATAAGAAGTTTAAAATCAGTTAGATAGTTTTAACTGCATAACTGTCTTCTATTCAGCTTAACCAACTTGAGTAGAGTGGGTTGACCATCAGGTTGTCGGTCGGGAGGACCTAGTCAACTTGTCAACTAGGATCCTCCAACAATGTTTTTCACCCATGGCATCAATTGCAAGGTTAATGACCTATGGCCCTCCCAAAAGAATATCCATGCATGGATACAAACTACTTCACAGTCTCTTTTGGAGAATATAATCTCCATACATGTACATTTAAAAGGATTTATCATTGATCTAGAGTTCATATCCTTATAGACAGAGCACAAGTTGTTGACAAAGGAACTTGGTTTATGGATAACATTATATTATTTATAAATTAGTGGTATCCTCACTTCAAATTAAATTTAGAATCTCTAACAATGGTCCCAATATGAGTAATATTTCCTAATCTCTATTTAAAATATTAGCATTTTGAGACCCAAACAACTACTGGAAATTCTTTGGGTATGTTCATCTCCTTTTCCACGTAAACCCATGATTATGTTCTTGGTTTGTACACTAGAATTTGTATTTATGAAGGTTTAAGAAAATATTTTATCAAACACATTGTACCAAAAAGTGACAACGAGGTAAGATTAAACCCTTAAATTACAAAAACATTTACTTTTATTGCAAACTTTGCTTTGACCATGGTCATGTGACAACATACTTCCCAAAGGTAAAGTTTTCTTTGGATTTGAGAAAAAATCATGAGCCCTCTTAGTGGAGAGACTTAAACTCAAACAAGAGTTAGGTAGAGACCAATAGGATTCCATATGACTCTAAACTAATTCCTTCTAAAATTGCAACCTATCCATTGCTTGATAGTAGTGAAAACAACAATGTTAATTTCATATCTCAAGAGACAAGTTCCCTCTCAATTTCAAAGCACAAAATTCCCTTTGGAATGGGAAATATGAGTTGAATGATATTCCTTAGACAAGGACAAGGATTTAGTATGTTCCCTTCAACAAATGCAAAGAAGTAATAATGCTTATAAATAATACAATAGTGAAAAATATGGTATATACTTAATAAAAGTCAATTGAAATATAAGAAAAAGGGAAGAAATGAAAATACATGATATTTTATCTAGGATTTTGATAAATGATAATGCCATTGTCTCTGTAAATTTGTGAACTTGTGATTTACTTTTATTTGGAAAATTGAATGTTTGTCAATTAAAAATTGACATTTGTGATATGAAATGATAGACACAAACTATTGCAACAACAAAAAAATAACATATATTTATACATTTTTTATAGATAACCTCAAAGCATGAGCGATTATTGGTACCATAGTCTAAAACCATTTCCATGAGCCAATAAAGGGTGAATCCACGAAGATGTGTCCCACTTTCATGTGATTAAGAGATGGAATTATAATGATAAATTATCTTAAAAAGTTGAAAATGCAATCATGCTGAATTAGGTGTAGGTACATTTATTGAATATTAAATGTGTACTTCAACCTCCAAGTGGGGCGCTAGAATTTCAATCGAATATTTGAGAAACAATGTTTTCGGTCATATCTGGTAAGATAAATATGTGGACTAGGGGATGCAATTCCTAAATAATTATATTCTACAAACATGTAGATTGGATTTCATAAGTTAAATATATTGGGTGTGGTATCATGAAGTAAGGGCACATCCAAGCATACCAAATTAATTCAACATAAATGGTCCTAATTAACATGATAAAAATGCTAAAATAGAATTAAATTAAATACTAAGAAATATTACTCATTTATATTAGCATAGTCAAAGGCTGATCGTATATGTTTATCCCTAACCTATGTTAGTAGTTTATATTAGTAATTTATAACAAAGTCACTAAATACACATGAAAATTGCCCAAATTTGCTAGTATATAACTTATGATAAATGCCATTACTAACATTTTTGGTCAAGTAGTTACAAATTTCTCAAATTGTACAAGTATTATGTTAGTTTCCCACAATTCCAATATTCAACACATAATTCATGGTAAATATTTAGTTGAATATATATGGATGTATTGTAGTGGAAAAGATGTGTTGTGTATGGCAATGAAGCTGGTAGAGAATACATGGCCTAAAAAATATGTGTGAGTTGAGAAGTATAAGGCTCACCTTAGGAGTGGACAAAGTAAATCCATTTTCTTTCCATTCTACAAATTATACAATTTGGAACCTTATTCTAATACATTATATCATCCCTCGTTGGATGGATATGTAGAAAGAAAATTTGGCGTTGCCTCTCATTGTGCTTGGAAAGCATCAAGTTAGACACATGGAGTGACATTCAAATGTATGATATTTCATGACCTATAATGAAAGGCTATTTTTTATTTATGGCACTTCTCTAGAGAATCCACAACTTTCCAAGGCTTGGAGCATACTTGGTGTAATCTATTTTTTGGAATATTTTTAATAATTTTACTAATTAGTAATTGTGATTCATCACCAATTAATGCATCATGTCTATTTTTCTTAATTTTTTGGTTCAACATTAAGTGAAAAATGATTATTCACTCATCCATTTTGTTGTGAGGGAATTTGTTCAAGGTATTCTATAAATTTTCATAATTTTTTCTATGAATTTCATAAGTTATTTTGGCAGCCAAATCATTGTTTTCATCAAATGAAGAGAGACTTTAATGACTGGGTCAAAGTAGGACCCCCTCCTCATAGCATGATGTCGATAGATTGGTCAAAAGGTTGAATATTAAATTGAATACGTCTGGGAGGATATGTTCAATGGAGACCGATATGATATTGATAGTGATTTGGATGACTTAAAAAATCCTTCATGTAACATGCCAAAAGATATGAACATGATTCCAAATTCTTCAATATCCCATATTGGTAATAACTTAAAGTGGAACATTTATTGGAACTAATGCACGCACTTAAGAATGTGTCAAATCCTCTTTATGAACAAATACACTGTGAAAGATATAAATGCAAGTAGAAGAGATTTGTCCATGTTAGAGACAACAATATCTATCAAAAAAGAAACAATGAATGCATATGGCCAAAAAAATTATCTTGTTGCACCATGGATTGTTTAAATATCAATACTTAGATCCTGTGAAGAATTTGATGGGGTCTTCTTCATGGAGAAAATAATTCCCTGTTAATGGTCAATTGATGGGGCTTGTTAAGGCACATGATCAATATAATTTGTTCAAGGTACACATGATTAATGTTGTAGTGATATAAATTAGTCTGGAATCCTTATCTTACTCCTAACCATTGTAATATTATTACTATCTAACTGACTTGAGGATGCATATGTTTATTGTACTATGTGTGTGTGTGTGAGAGAGAGAGAGGCATACATAGATACACTAGTTTCACATAAGAATTGTGTTAGGCCATCAAATGGTTATCTCCATTTGTAATGTTGTTTATTTAATTTTTATCTCAACCATAAATTTATTTCAATGAGTGTATATATCAAATATCAAGTGCCAATAATTTTATTGAATTACTAAATAGGTCAAATCTTGCTAGTACGGTTGGTTTCAATGAGACTCATTCCACATGTCGACCTTGGTTCAAACCTTGCAAGGTATCCAAAAGGATATACTTAAAAATACATCCATGTTAAGGGTTGACATAGTCCAGGTCGGGTGTGATCCTTGGGTGATTTTGATGTCTTATATTCTCTCGGGTCACAGTTTCTTATACTAGAAGCTAGTCCTACAAGTCATTGACATACTAGGAAACAAAAAAAATAATAATTACTAAATAGTAACTAAAGCTATATTAACTTTAGGTGGGTCACATCCATAGATATAATAACATGTCACAAGCATCCCTAGATGGTACCATAAAATAGTAGATTATTTTTTCATTTCCAAGAAAGTGTTTCCTACTATTTTAATTGATACTTAGATCCATATTTTGGTACATTGGTCAAATACTTTCAATCAAAAGGTGTGGTGATTTTTCTATAGACGTTCTTCCTAAACATGCACATGAAAACAGAAAGAGTTTGTAAGGTTATGGGCACATCTTGAAGGGTGGATGCCTAAAGGGTACACTGTTAATGCATCTTTATTTTCTATATCCTAGTTTGTGAAAAAAATACATGTAGATGCTCCAATCATATGGGCTTGAGATGAAGAATGATTAATAGGGGAGAAACTTGAAATAAATAGAGAAGAATGGGCCATGAGAGGCAATATACTTATTTGGCACATATTTAATGAATAATTGTTTTCCTTGTAAAAATTGAATAACATTAAGTGCTCATTGACATTATAAATGAGGATGAAAGTTATAGGATGGATAAATTCATTTTGTTTGATGTGGAAGATACAATGAAATGGGTGTTGATGTATAATGAGGTGCATAAAAAAATTACAAGAAGGCATACTAAACATTTAAAATTTCAAACCGTTGTATTATACTCATTGAATCATTACGCGATGAATGACTTACAGAATGGACAAACACATGGATGAAAGAGAAAATTTATAAACGAGTTCTTACCAAATAAGGAATGTGAGGCTACATCGCATTCAACGTAGGAAATGGATTCAAGAGCGAAGTTGTGATGAATCATGAGATTTACTTTATATATTTACTGAAAACATATTTGTGCATTTTTACAAGATTCAAAATCATTATTGATTTTAATATGCAAATTTTTGTATGCATGAAGGTACGAACATATCCTATGATGCGGTCATATTGTCATCATTTTAGAGTGGAGAGTATGGGTTGTGGAAAAAAATGTGATTATGGAGTGCATATTTCGTTTGATCAAACAAGTCACGCAAGTTCATGACATACAAGCCCAATAAATTGAGAAATTGATTATGTTGGCACCATTAAGGAGATCTACTAGACATGACCCGGGTAGTTAATTGTACTATGTTGACAAACATAGGTATGTGAAAATACTCACAGCAGATCTAAGAGTT
>NWUY0303994088.1:0-12722 GCA_004151065.3 Larix sibirica | reverse complement strand
TTGCGAGATGAGAAATGTTGTAGGAGGAGTAAGAATATCTTGTCATGTTCCATTGTTGACAGGATAAATATTCAAAAAAATGTAATTGCAATAGCACCAGATAAGTTTTCAATGTGTTTGCTAAGATCGTGGTTGAAAAAAAATGGAGAGAAGAAAATACTATATAGATTGTCAATTAAGCATCCATATGACCTAATCTTACTATGTAGAAAGTTTGTTTCATAGCCCTTGTGCACCTGGCTATCGAAAATTTACTGTATCTTGGGGCGGAGATCTAACTGAGTATAATTACTTCTTCTTGGGTTAGAGATTTTACTTAAGTAATTACTCTCAGGAATTAAATGTTGTGTAGTGAGTTGAGCTTTGTCCAATGATAGGATATTGCTATTTGTACTATACACATGTTAGTGTTTGGACATCTGCTTTATAAAAAGATGGAGGTGGAGATCTTCTGTATAGAGAATTGGACGAGCTTATAAAATTAGAAGCTTTTTATCAATATCCATTCCATTTCTCCTCACATGGTGCGTCCTGTGTCCTTTGATCATGTTTTAGGTAATGGTCACCATGATCATATTCAAGAGATTAGCTCATCATATAAGTGAACATCCCATGAGCACATAATGTGGAACACACAAACAAATTAAAATTTGTGTGGTGCCTACATACAAATTAAATGCACCAACATCAACTAAAATTTTCTCTATGGTAGTGAATTCATGTTTATAAAATGCATATGTTACCAATATGTTTCATCTACATTAATTGATTTTTTAAGAAAGTCAAAACTTACATTCATGTTTATTAAATGCATATGTTACCGATATGTTTCATCTACATCAATTCATTTTTGTAGAAAGACAAAACTTCATTACAAATGTGTTGCATTTCTCATGATTATACACATCGATGCATGCAATAAAATGTAATGCATCGAGAAAAATATTTTGGTGTAGTGCATTTTATTGCATGAAACCATGTGTTAGTTAATGTCTAGGAGCACCGTGGGTTGTGTGACTAGTTTACATCAACACATTGCAATGGAAACTAATGAACACGTCTTATTTTTGTGATGTGTTGATAGTGACTAGATGTACACCAATGTGGAGTGTGTTTATATTGACTATATAGACATGTAATAATGTGTTAAATAAACTAAAATGCATTAATAAAAAAAGATTTCAATATAGGCACTTGCTGATGACTATGTGTAGTGCGCATGGTGCAATTAGTCCATGTGATTGTACCAAAATGCAATGGTGCACATGCCTTATTTGTGGTGCAATGATAGTAACATACACATCAATGTCGTATGAACCTATCAATCCTAGGTGCAACATGGTAATTTATGTTTTCAATGCACCAAATTTGAAATGCCATTTATAATGAATATTAAGACTATTATTTTAGAATACATTATATCTTTGATTTCTATAGTTTTGTAGTAAGGTCTCTACATGAATCATGATAGGTACATTGAGGCAATGCATATAATGTGTTGGAAACTTGGGAGGCACATGAGAGGGAGTGAAATATGTTTAATCAACCTATTACTACAAAGAATCATTCTCTTTTTAATGGATGTTGGACTCAAGTTTTATAAGGAGGTTAAATCTCTTAAGTGCAACACTAAATTTTTCATGTATCAATCGATCCATCATTGAGATGTTTCCGTGTAAACATTCAAGTTTAGAAATAATATGTGGTACCAACTCGTGGAGAATGAGATTTACTTCATGGCTGACCTATCTAGGAGGGAGTCTAATTCTCTTGATATTATCGATATGTTACCTAGTGTCTAAGTGTAGACATAAAAGAAAAGGGTTACCGTACGACACTGCTTGTGTTGTGCTGGCATGCACTATACAAAAAAACAAAATATCCATTTGTATATTTGTGCAGTATGTCGATCGTGTTGCAATGGGAATTAGCGGGCATTCAAATTCAAGGGTTACCATCATTTGCAAATAATGAATCAGAAATAATCTGCAGAAAAAGAAAGGGACAATGGAAATAGAACAAACCAGTGGAAATAGTGAGTGATAGCAAAAACAGAACAAATCAGAGAAATAGTATGACAGACAAATCGGAATAGACCAAAGAGATAAAATGATTCCCAGTCAAATGTACACTTCCTTTACCTCTTACAAAATGGAATTCCAATTCCAAAAGCAGAGTGTGGAACGTGTAAAATGTATAGCGCACATACAAAAGAGAGAGAGAGAGATATGCCATCCACTTGCTCAAAAATCTAAGACAAAAATACATGCCGGAATATAGATCCAGAAACCTTTAATATTGTATCTAAATAAACGATATGCATGGATTGAGTTATAGGCAGGGCTGCCCTGGGCGGCTTGGGATTTTGTATTTTTATTTTCATCTTCAACAAAATTTGGTAATGCAATGTACAGGGAGGATGATATCTTTTGGGTCATTTCGACAATTTGGCGATAGGTTACTGTATGGTTTAAATGCCTTTTGTTGGGCTAGCAAAATGAGCTGTGTGAAAAACAACTTCACCGCTTTTTCCACTCTATACTGTAAACAAATAGTACAACGACTTGCTGGCGGTGTACAATGATCTCTTAAAAAATACACTTGACCACCATTTGTGCATATCAACCACCGAGATGAATGTATATCTAGATACAAATTGTACACATATGTGGAAACAAAAAATTATGCATAGAAAACAAAAATTTGTAATGAAACATTGTGAAGAATCCACAAAAGGGATCCAAAGTGAGTATCTCGTGGTGTCGACGTGAGAGTGAGCAATGAGCAAGTTATTTCGTGGAAAAGCAAGGTAAAATTCCATCCTTTATAAAAAATTACAGCCAATCATACATGCATCCATCCAGGCCACGGCCCACGGCCATGTCAAGTCCCACTTCTGCAATAAAGCAACACAATCCCACTCCTGCGGTAAAACATGGGCTGCTAGGCATTTACAACAATAGATACAACATCTAGACTTAAATGAACAATAGGATCACTAAAGACTGAGATCTGGATTTATTGATCACATCAAAGAGCTTGCAATGATTTTTCTCTTTAACAAATAGTACTTGGTTTTAACCGTTTTGCAGAAATTTCCCAATAAATTGTTCACTGTGGCATGGATGCAAGCTCGGATCCCATCATATCGCTCTCGAATTTTTAATGGATGAAGCAGCAACTTTCATTGTGCATCGTATACATACATAGTGCCTTCCAGCCAAGTCACGTTCTTTCTCATCGATGGCTTCACAAATTCCCTGCACGGCTCTCCTCTACTGGAAATGGCGCCATGATAATGGTAATATCTGATCTTACCCTCCGTCTTGTGCTGTGTTTTCCCTATCACATTCTCAGACATGTGAACTCCAGTGGCATATACATTTCTTGACTGAATTGCATACTTCCGATCTCTCCTTATCCCTCTCTTCACATCCCTGAATAACAGCTTTTCAAATCCCCATTCCCTGTACAACAAAATTATCACCATCAGTTTCAAACCCAAAAAGAGCTCTTTCTGAAAGAAAACAAAAAAATCAAATGCTTTTTTTTTGAATCTTTATTAATTGTAACCCTGTAGTTTATTAAAAAAATAGTAAACAGAAGTTAAAACTATAAGAATTTAACTTTGATCTTTACAGGCATAGTAAGTCCAAATTCATATATTATAAGTTTTGAAGACAACTAATTCAAAATTATAAAATTACATAATTTAGAATCTGTAGAATCTGAATGAATATAACTGGCAAAAAGAGTAGAATGAGGAATGAATTTATCCTATAAAAATATCGATCAATTCAAAAATCAAAGCTTTTATTCCAATTAATAATATAATTATTAACCAATAAAATATATAAATAAAAATGAATATAGTTACAAAAATCAAACATGGTATAGTTACGATTTCATTTAATAAAGAAATTTATAAAATCAAACAATCAAAAAAATTATTATATTTTGAGTGCACACTTCATCCTATCAAAGAGTCACTCCTCAACAATAATATCAAAAAATTAATCCTAAATAACAATAAACAAAAAAAATTCACTTAAATTTCACTTATAAACAATAATGAAAGATCCCTAATCCCCATAACTTTGGACCTTATAAAATCAAACAATAAATAAAAATTCATCATGTGTTAAGTAAACGCTTCATTCATCATCAAGCAAACAATCACTCATTAACAAAATGAAAGATCCCATAAACCTCACTCATAAACAATAATAAAAAAGATCCCTGATCCCCATAAACAATAATGAAAGATCCTACCATAAGTATTTCCAATTTCCAATTTAAACACAGTTCATTCCAAAAACTATTAACTGTAAAAACCTATATAAAAAGAAAATTACATAAAATATACTCTATTAGTTATTACTTGAAAGAATACATTGAATCACACAACTCTTAGTATACTGATTAATTACCTTGAATAAGTACCGTTGGCTGAGTTGTTGCCTAGATTGTTCTGCAAGCAAAGCTTGTTGGAGATGGAATATTGCTCAATGGTGAACTGTGTATAACTGGAGAGATCAGTGAGCAGAGATTGCAGAGTATTCCCCGGAGAAATGTAAATATACTCATCGACATCAAAGAAAAACGTCCAATTCGCCATGAATTTGTGTCTGTGCAAACAATCGTTTACAATGAGAAACTGATTATGGTAATAGCCATCAAATTGTTCCTGTTCAGTTATATCCTGCAAAGTCACACGCCCAGCTCGAATCCATGGCTCCAACACCTCTCTAACCTGAGGATGCACACCGCCGGCATCGTGAAAAACAAAGTGCGATCTAGGCCCAAAGAATTTGGCATGATAAGCTATCCACTCTCTCATTCTCTGAGGATTCAGATCACCGTACAGCGAGGAACCACAGTAGAGATAATCATAGGGAGGAGCCTGGCTGTAAATGGAGGCATTGTAAGTACCTTGTTCTTCCTTGAGAGCAACGATCCTCTCTGGTTTCCCAAACTCGTCGCCATGGAGTGCGTGAAGAATGAGCTCTCCACCATCGTCATCGGTGCCCACGCTCTGAGAAAACGTGCAATTGACCACCACAACTGTGTAAACACGGCCATAGCCCCAATCTGGGAGTATTTTGTAGGCCTTGCCCTTCATTGTTGGAGAAGATGAATTCTTGGGGATCCATTCGCATTCAAATCGTGGCTTCCCAAAAACGTGGAGAGGCTTGGAAGCAAGCCCAATTACAGAAAACGTGGCTGGACCTCCTCTGTATGCCCCCATTTGAATAAACAAGTATGCAGCATTCCCATATGGACGAAACACCCGCTTGTTCGGATCTTCTTTCACATGAAGCTGCTCATTGCCCTTGCTGGTGCTATTGGTAGCAATGCTAACATTCTGAATAATATTGGGCTTCATCATATCTTTCACCTCCGTTGTTTTGATTTCGACACTGTAAGCACCCGTGTTCGAACCTTCCTGCAGATAGGCTCGTACCAGATTTTTACAGGAGGGGACAACCTGTCTACCAAAGGGCATAAACTGACCTGCTAGAAGCAAAAACCCCATAACCACGATTGTCCCCATGAGAACTTTAGTCTCCATGCAACTTGAAAAAAATCCAGTCATTCCATATTCCTTCTCTTTCTCTGTTTTCCCCATTGTCATGGCAGAAAACAAAGGGCTCCTCCAAAAATCTAGATCTTTAAACAGTAGTTGCAGGGCGCTTGCAGACACCAATCTGGGCAATATGAATGCAGAGATCAAAAACTACGCGGACAGATCTTGATTATGAAAGATGTAAGCATCAAATCCCGGTCGGAAGCCTGAAGCCTCTCAAACGTATGGTGGGGAGAGGGTGGCTTGTAGAATTTGGAGGCTGTTTCCACACATTTTATTCCCAATATTCAAAGGAAGAAGGGTCTCAGTACACACAGGCCAGCTGGTTACATAGGAAAAAGCAAAGTCCAACAGCAGGTTGTAACCGCGTTTCAATTCCCCAGTCCACGTGGCCATTCGAACCCAGCGAAGCAACATCACCCTAATTTCCATAAAAAGAATATTCTTTCTACAGTTCACTGAGATCTTCCCAAAAACAATTTCTCAAACAACCTACCATTCACAGCGGGGCATGGCGGTGGGAATATAATATATGTAAATATATTTATTCCCAAAGTTTTTAAGCAACCACGTTTAACTAAAAAAGCGGTGTGAAGCCTTGGCGGTTAAGTAAGAAGTGGTTTGAAGTTGTGGAAGCAGTGGTGGTTAAGTAAAAAGTGGTGTGAAGCTGTGGTTTAGTGGTTAAGATGGAGTATCATTAAATTGCATGGTTTTAGATGTTAAGTGTAATAAAATGGTTTAGGTTCCTTTAAATTATGAAACACCCATTCAGATTATGAAATACATTTCCTAAATGGTTAAGTTCACTCATATTATTTAGAAATTATTTTCCAAATTAAGTAGGATTACTTTGTTCGAAGTTATAAGTCTATTTGATTTATAAGAAAAACACTTATTTAGATTATGAAACACATTTTCTTAATGGTTAAGTCCACTCAGATTATTTAGAGATTATTTTCTAAATTAAGTAGGATTTTTGCTCGAAGTTATAAGTCTATTTGATTGATAAAAATTTTAACCAAAGGACTTTTTCTTCATAAAGAATATAAAGGTAGGACCACCAATTCTTATTAACCACTTGTATTTGTTGGAAAAATCATTTTCTATACCAACCTTGCTCTACCTCTCACTAGATCCTCTATAGAAATTGATTCCAAATCTTTGACATGCATAATCAACATCTCCGTCTTTTCTCCACATACTCTTTTAAGAACTTATTTAATTGTGTCTCATCTATTTCAAGTCTCAATCTATGTAAGTTGATTCATAATTATGCTATTACTTCTTGTTCACACTATTGAATTAAACTTCAATTTTTTAGACTTTTATTTCCTTTATTTATTGAAATTATCTATTTTAATATTAGTGTTTTCTTTTTTGCATTTTCCCTTTTCTTTTTTATTGTTTTTCCTGCATTCACATAATATTTTACAATTAATGATTCATGTTTTTCTTCCTCTTTTCAACTCAATCTATAACTGTCATTTTTAATTTCTTCATAATCAGTTTTTTATACAATATTTCTGAGGCTCATAGGTGTAGTCTTTTCAAGTAACAACACCGGATAAGATGTTTTGAAACCTTTAAATAATAATACATTTTGTGTATGTCGGTGGTAATTTAGTAACCTTTGAGTGAAGCTTCGTAACCCGGAAAAAACGGTTTCCTTACGTGTTACGCCACATAGAAATAAGAAAAAGCGTTCAGTTGAAAAAAACAATTTTATACAATTTCTTCATTAAACAACTTTATTTCCATTTTTTTTTCATTGGAATGGTTGGTATTTTTCCATGCACGGAAAGTGGCGTTAGTTATGTTTAACTGTTGAGAGAAATCGTTGGAAATTAGGTCAAATTTCACCTTTTGCTTCTTTTTCGAGAGATCTCCATTTGACTGAGGGAGGAGAAGTGCGGCAGTTAGTTTTTGCTTGTTGCTCAAAATCATTACGTTTTGACGAATAGGGAAACCGAGTTAACTGAAGGATGTACTCAAAAAAATAATTTATATTCTTGTTAAATTTAATCAAATGTATGTTCACAAGAATTATTTATTTGTTATATTCAATAAAGTTGACTGGAAATTTAGAGTAGTTGTTATAATATTTTAAATTTAAATTTTTAGTAATTATAGTATTTTACTAAAAAAATATTATATTAATTAGTTTTTTACTAAAAATTATTATATTAATTAATAATTTGTTGAAAAAAACATCCAAAATTACTTGAAATACATAGAAAAAAGTCAAAGGAAGGCATGCCCAAAATGGGTTATTGTTACTTTTTGCTTAATGTTGTTCTTGATACATTTGTTCCATTTTCATGTCTTAGTGAGCTTGTGAGAATGTTTCCTCATTTGCTGGGTAGGTATGTAATTGTTACATTTTGATGACAAGTTGTACATGAAATATAATTGATAGATTTTGATAACAAGTTGTAAAAGAATTTTTAATTAAGCTCAATACTAACTAGTACAACATTTTATATTGAATTTTGAGCTTTTCAATCTACTTTTAGTGTTTTACCATAGTGTCTAAAACTTTTACATACTTACTTAAATATTTCGATTTCTTTCAAATTAATTATTTTATTATTTAAATTGGACATATATATTTAAATGTCTTTTCAAACCTTTATATACTCACTTAAATATTTTGATTTCTTCCAAATTAATTATTTTACTATTTAAATTGAACATATATATTTAAATTTAAATGTCCTTTCAATTTACTTATGAAATTACAAAATTCACATAATTTATATAATTTTACATAATCAACAATTAAGATTTTTCCATTTAATATTTTCTTACCCCAATTGACATCCAAAGATCTAAATGCTATCATAACACCAAATTCATGTTAACATAAATCCTTCACATATAAATTTTCTTTTCCGTAACCAAAACTATTCAAATACCCTAAATGGCATGGGAGAAAGGAGCACAAGAGAAGGAAAGCATCCCACGTGCATGGGCCAGCACACTTCCATCACCCATAACATTCATTCCCAATATAAATTGCGGAGCGTGTGAGGGTAAATTCAAGTTACTTATCATATTAATAATGTCATTTTATGTAAAATAATAATTTACTAATTATTTATAATTATATAATAATGTTATATATAATTATTTTTTCATTTCAATATTTATAATTATAAATAGTTTAATTTTAAATTATGGTTAGTCTTATTTTAATATGTATCATTATAAATAAAGTAATTTTAAATTATGGTTTAGTTAAGGATAAAGGATTGTTTAGTTTAAAAAGTATGCATATTTTCTCTTTTCAATTTGAATTTATAATTATAACAAATATAGACATATTTTTAATCATTAAATCCATTCCAGCTATACATAAAACAAAAATATACTTATATACAAGGACGTGTGAGATGGCTCTACATGAGCCCAATTCCAATAGCCATGAGGTTATGGTTTATAACAACACCCTAGGGTGACGTGGAAGCATGGAGGGGGTCGTGCTACAAGCTGTGGCATGCCCCATGCACTCGCTCCTCATAGAACCTCACATCATCTCCTTGCGCATGAGCTCTCAGTCCTTTCAACCAAATTTGGAGAATGCGGGAGATCATTCCTTGTCAAGTCTATTATGCTCCAATGTCAATCATGACTAGACTTGCCACGAACTAGATGATTAACGCAATGATGAATTAGGGAAACAAGCAAGATTCGATAGGAAGACTAATCGATAGCCTCGTTGGTCTCTCTATGTGTGAGGATAAACAACAACCCATCTTAGGCGAACTCGATTCGATTGAGGGTATCCTCGCTTGTTCATTTCAACATGAGTGATAATGAAAAGGTTGAAGAATTCAAAAACCAACTCTCAGCCAGCCTGCTCTGTGGTGAGTAGTCATTGTTCGAAATAATGGTTCCTAGCTAGCACTCATGTAGGCAACAAAAGGGTGCAAGGCAATCTCACATGCCCTATGTCCTTCAGGAAGTAGAGGAAGCCAAGGCCTTGTATCGAACTGATAATCCTCCTCGTGCTTAACAAATGTTTTCCCATTGGGAAACATGGGAACTGCAAAAAACATGAGGTTGTGGATCCAACATATATACTCTAACAGAGTTTCAATTCATCATCCCAGATGCGGGGACCACTCATACCCAGGAGACGAAGTATATGAAGATCGTTGCAATGTACTGGAACCTCAAAACCCTATTGGGGAAAGCTTTGGAAGACAATGGCATGGAGAAGCAAGAAATCGTGATGCTTATGGGAAAATTGCAGGACCACATTAGCAAGATGGAGGACAAGCAACAATTGACGATCAAAGCAATCACAACTTTGGGAGCAAAACTAAACGTTTCGGATAAGGTCACTATAGGCATGATCATCAAAGTGAAAACTCCAAAAAAACCCAGTTCAATTCCTCTTGCTCCGAAGCGCTCCCTCATCCATTCGAGCACTACTCCTTCTACCTCAAAAGTTCATGTTGTTTCTATTTTTTTATGACTAGCTATTTAAACATTTCTATATATTTTTATTTTCTTGCTAAGGTTGTTCAAACTTTTACGAAATGCTATTAGTATCTCCATTAGGATTCTAATCATATATAACAATATCCCAAATTTTTGAGACATGGTTCTAGTAGCCTTGTTTTATATTTTTCCTTTAATATATTATAGAGTTCCAATGACAAAGTTAACTTTTGTGACTAGTCTAAGTAGCAAACTAACCACATAAACAACTATATTTTTTTATAATATAATGTAACTATTAACCATAAAACAATAAGAACCCACTAGACATAACAGCCCAAAATGGGATAAACAGCCTAAAAGTATTTTAGACCCGATCATACATAAATTGAAATCAGTCTTTATTTTGATCAATTGAAGGACTATGATGTGCACTAATTCGTCCCATCAGAAAATGGATTCGAAGATTAAAAAGTTAGATATAACATGGCATAAACAATGCTTTAAAATCCCAATTTTCAAACCACGTGGTACAATAATATTCCCTTAGATGTGCCTTCGCTGCATATACAAATTTACATAACGTAAAGATGAATTAATCATGATGACTGTTTTTTCTTTAAAATTGAGATGAATGAATCATGACACTTGTTTTTTCTTAAAAATTGAGATGAATAAACCATGATAATTGTTTTTTGTTTAAAATTGATAATAATGTTGTTTTTTCTTTAAAATTCATAATAATGTCCAATGATAATGTTGTTTTTTCTGTAAAATTGATAATAATGTTAGGTTAACGAAGTATTTATTATCAAATTTATAATCCTTTGTTAATTTAATTCGATTTTGTTTACATGTTTTAGTTGATGATTCAACACTCCAAGCCTGCATATTTAAAATTACAAAACATTATAGTGAAAGTTGAAAAAGTCATTTTTTTTCAATTATATGTGTTTAGGACTAACCGGTTCTCATGATAGAGTCTAGCATTAGATTCCATATAGTTTGAGGATAAATGTCATGTTTCAAACGACTATAATTAAAGACAGTATAAATATTATGAAATATTTTAAAATATAATTATATTATTCAAATGAATAATGTAAAGTGTTATAAATAATAATAAAGAATTATAATCATTTGTTTGTTAGCGAGGAAGATGCACATATGCTTAAAGGTATTTTTAATATATATAAAAAAGTGTCCACTTTTTAGAGGAAAAGAGAAAGGGAAGGAATCTCTATAAGAGTGGTAATTTTAAAGGAAGCATGTGGATAGGGTTTGCATAATATATATGTTTTTAGTATGTTGTATTTGTAAAAAGGTATTGGAGTTAATCTAAAAGGGTTATGTGAAAAGTGGTGAACTTAAAGTATTTAAAAGGAGTCAAATGCCAAGGCATAGTGTTTAGTGTTTAGGATGCATCCTTTTCCGTCACTCTAGGCTTTGTGTAAGTTCTCAAGCTAGGGGGTGTACCATATTTTCTTAGCTTGAAACACTAGACCAACTTTTTCCATGAAGTTCAGATTTGATTTATTGTAAGGGTAGGATGGTTCATAGTGTTGCATCTGCAATTTATTTAAAGCAAAACAAAAAGGTTTTGAGTTGCATTTTGAAGATGACTACGAAGTCGAACAACAAGCAGATTTAGTAGTTTTTAATCCTAGGAATGATTTTATGAATCATGGGTTTCATAATCTAGTTTTGCTAGATAAATAACTTAGAGAAAATGAGCAAATATGAGTTGAGAAGGAGGTTGGACTATTTTCCTAACTCATGTTTATTATATAGAAAACCAAATTAGTAAGGTGAACATAAATCTTTTTGTTTATTCAACATTATATGAAGTGGAAAATCAAAAGGAAACCAACATAATGTGCTTGATTTTATTATTTACTAGTGGCAACAACTTCAATCTTGATTTCACAATAAACTCAACAGTTCATTTATAAAAAAACAACTCCAGGGGTTGGGACTATAAAATATTTGTCTTGAAGTAGCCATTCATTTATATAACAAGAGTACCAAGGGTTAGAGACTGCAAAATCAATGTCTTAAGCCTTCTTACATCCCTTTATGATTTCTATTATAGGGATAGTGCTTATAGGGAGAATGAGAATGAAAAGGAAAAGAAGTACAAGATGAAGAACGTTACTTGTTGTTACAAAAAATAGTGATGCACTAGGAAGATATTTAATTTGTAATGTCTTCTTGCCTCTATTCTAACCTCTTCTCTTGTTGATATAAAACTCTCTTGATGCTTTGAAATGAGAAATATATCTCTATTAGAGGCTTATAGGAGAGAAACGCGAGTCCACAAATTAGATCAAAATTAGGTCAAGAAGGCACCCTTTGGCATCCATTGAGAGCTTCCCATCTGCCAACTGTGTTTTTTCTATTTGAATTCATGGTCCATAATGCTTGTTTTGGAGGCTTTGTGTTTTTTCTTTTTAGTGTCAAGATATGGGTTTGCAACCTAAAGTGTTTGCTTTATGGATTTACCAAAATCTGTAGGTCGACTTTTATTGTTGGTTGTGGAGCCTGATTATCTTCTTGCTTCAGTGGTCTTGTTTCAATCGTGTTTGGATCCCAATTCTTGACAGGACTTTCCCCCCACTACTGTTATGTCACGTCCCCTCCCATCGATCCAACGCAAGGAAGGGAACATGACTACAGATCTTGGGCCTTT
>NWUY0303993944.1:0-11311 GCA_004151065.3 Larix sibirica | reverse complement strand
GCAATTAGAAGGAATGTTGGAAAAAAAATCAAATGCCCTTGAACTTACTACACTAGAGAACCATGAACTTCGTAAGCAAGTGGCAGATCTGTCAGCTAAATTAAGTGGCGAAACTGCAGAAAATACGATGCTGATTGACAGGTGGATGTTGTAGACTAAGTCACCTGGTTGGAGTTCGTGTTCGAGTTCGTGTTCGAGTTCAGAGACCTTGAAATTCAAGAAAAAACCGGGAAGGAAAATGTGGCGATAAAATTCGACAAAAAAATTGGCATTAAGTTCAAGCGACTATAAATTTTGGAAATTAAAAAATATTTCATTTTATATATAAATATTAAATATAATAATGATATATTGAGTTATTTAAATATTATATAATTATTTTCATTTCTATAAATAAGTGAATCTAATGATTAAAAATATGTCGTTTATTTTAGAAGGCCAAGGTTTCAAATTTAAAAATATACAGGTATTTACATCTCTAAAATCTCCTTTTAATGACGAGAACCATAAGATGTATATTTTAATTTCATTCTTAATAAATTAAAAAATATATGATAATTTTTTAATAAAATTCATTATGTTGTCGGCTGTCCACTATTCCCCCCCCTTGACCAACCGCCAACAAAATCAATCCGTTCAAGTTGCGAACTGATCTTGACTTAGCACACGATTCATCCATCCATCCGTCAACTTGGCACACGTCCCCCTCGCAAACCTAGGTGTGTGCAGAGATCCACGACCTGCCAAGAACCAACCAGAAACCCTGATACGAAACCTCAAGGGGGCTACAGGCTCACACTCCAGAAAAATCCATGAGTAACGAAGTCAAGGGTGATAGAATTTAGGGTAGGGTTTACCCGTATGAAAATCAACAAATTTTTTCGAACAAATTCGGGTTGCTTTTGAAGGTGAAAAATTGCCAAATCCAATGACTTAGGGCATAATCATGGAATAGGCCCAATTCGTTGTTGTTGGGTAATGAATAGGCCCATTAGATAGTTAGAGGAAATAATATAATAATAAGGGGTAGTTGGCATAGACCCTGAGGAATACTCATGAGAAAATATAAATATACATCAATATCATTGTATTGGATATGTTAGATGTTGATTAATGTATTGTAGCAAGCATGGCTTGTGGAGTGATTCCTTTCACAAGAAATAATTGATGGTGTCACCCTACATGGTTCTCTCTACATTCTTGTGTTTACTCTTGTGTGGATAAATTTTGGTTATTCCTTAAGTCTAAGGGTTTATTTATGAAGTTTAAGGGTTCTATATCATTTGTGATTCAATTTATGGGTTAAGGATCACCACAAGTGGTATCAAAGCTCTTTCTTGGGCCAAAAAAGTGTAAAACAAAAAAAAAAACCTTATTACAAATTTTTTAAGGAAAAAAAAGAGGACAATAGTATTCAGATCAATTTCTGAAACTTTATGTGCAGAATCTGAAGAAACCAATGGTATATCTGAATTCCTCTCAAAAAAATACCTGATTTCAAAAACAAATCATCCAAATCAGAGTCTAGGAAGTGGAGTTATCGCTGATTTAAAATCAGCTATTTTAATGGGTTTTTTTTCTGATGGGTTTTTTCTGGTGACAGCTGCACGGATTGCAGAGCTGTATTTTTTTATAAAAGTGCCCGAATTTTCATCAAACCAAACCAGTAGATGCATAATGATGGTGACATTTCTAAATTGTAGTCATAATAGAGATTTGAGCAATATTGAGGGAGTTATGATCATTTTAAATTTCTCATCTCAAAACCCTAGCCACATAAGGAGCTCCATTGAAAAGTAAGTTATTTATTCAAAACCATAGTTCTCTTTTCATCTTTCTCAAAGCAAGATGTATTTTACAGGAAAAGAGGATGGTCCTACTATTGAAGAATACATAAAATAAAGGAAGCCATTGTGGGGAACATTGTGTAAAATTTGGGCAAGCTCTAATTTAAGAGACAATGCGGCAGTCACTTGACCAAGACAAGATGAAGACACTTTCAAATCAAGCATATGAACAAGTATTTTTAGATAGGTAGTCTCATGCTATGAAGAATCATAAAGAAAGTACTAAGATTTATTTTCATGCACAAGCTTCCTATTACATGTTCATGTGTTATTTAGCAAGAAAATGTTACTCTTTCTATAAAGTTATAAACCCTAGTAGCAAATATAATTTCATGAATGTTAACTTGACTAAAAGGTTGCAAGCCCCCAGCAAAGCATATAGGTTGAGGGTGAGAATGTTCAACTTTTTAAGTATTTGAAGATTAACATGGATAAATATGTGTTGCATTTAGATTTTCATGCTATCGATATGGATGATGTGAATATTGTTTTGGAATATCCTTGGATGGACTTAGTTGGTACAATTAATATTAATGTGCAAAAAACGTTTTGGAAGCTTTGGTACAAGAAAAAGAAAATCACGTTGCAAGATATTTCTCTTACTAAACAAGAAGGGCCCAAGGAGGCACATGAATAAGTCCTTGCAAGTAAAATAGTTGAAGTACCTAAAAAGTGTATGAGGTAGAATCAAAAGAAGGGGCTACAAAAGCACATGAAGAAAAGCCTCAGGAAGGGAGTACAAAGGAAGAAGAATCTACGGGGCTACATGACTCAAAGGAAAAACAGGTTGAAAAGTCAAAGACCAAAGAACCAATAGCTAAGGTTGTTGTATATCGCACCCACATCGCCATGAGAAACAACAAGCATTAAAGCAAGGTTGGGAATGTCAACAAAAATGGAACTAAAAGGGCAACCAATATGGAGGCACATGGAGGACTAAAAGCAATGCATGGAGAGCTATCAGAGTAGCACAACATGGAACCAAATGAGCAACTAGAATCAAGATCGAGGCAGCAAGTAAGCAAGTGGAACTTGGCCCCCATGTCCACATTTCACTAAGATGAATGGATGATGGTGCTTGGATTGATGGATGATGGATGATGGTGCTTCGTACCAGTTGACTACATTGTTCAATAGATTGTATTTTATGGCCTCCTCCCATTTTTCGTAGATGAAACATGCAAAAGGGGATGGAATGTAATGTACCTAGGGTACATAATATGGGGCACCTAGGGAGGTACCCAAGGGGATAATGTATGTAATGTCGAAATAATCGTGGAATAGGCCCACTTGGTAGTTGGTGGGTAATAAATAGGCCCACTAGGTAGTTAGAGGAAATAACATAATAATAAGTAGTAGTAGTTAGCATAGACCACTAAGAATAATAATGAGAAGTACAATTATACACCAGTATCATTGTATTGGATATGTTGAATATTGGTTGTATTGTAGTAAGCATGGCTTGTGGAGTGATTCCTTCCATAAGGTATAATTGATGGTGTTACCCTACCTTAAGGGTTCTCTCTACATTGTTGTGTTTACGCTTGTGTGAATGAATTTTGGTTATTCATGAAATCTAAGGGTTTATTTCTGAAGTTTAAAAGTTCTATACCATTAGTGATCAATTTCTGGGTTAAGGATCACTACAGCTACTCCTCTTGGTATTGTGTGATTCAATCTTACTTAGGGTTGTGCCATCAATGCTCTCTCCTATTGAAACTTTTGAGTTTCAGGGCATTGCCAGTGCTCTTCTATGGATATACATTGTAACTTTGTTGTCAATTGAGTCATCGAATACATGAACATGGGCTTCATCTATAAGCCATGTAATAAGTTATTAAACCACCACCCTATAACAAACTTATAGTTAGTGTGGGTCATTAATAAGTATTAGGACTAAGAACATTCTTAATAATAGCTTGTTACATAATACTTTATTTACTATTAGGACTTCTAACATATTGTGTTAAATATCCTGTCTTTTCTTATTTTGATCATGTTTACCACTTCCATAAATAGGGGACAGTATCTCTCCTAGAATATGTAGTCTTTATTACTGGTTTTTGTTTCCATCAGCTTGTTATTGACACCAAGTCTAGCTACAAAATACCAAAGCCTATATAGCATCAAATCAATCATGATGGTGCACCACTGCACGCTTTATGGCTGTCAAAGTAAGCAATAGTAGTAACATGAGAAATATATACCAGCATACCGGCTCAGAAATAGAATTGAACAATGCTGTGACTATTCATGGTCTGACAAATTTAACAGCATCATATTTGTCACATTTTAAGCCTCGGTTGCTTCAGCAAATTGAGGGACTGACAATGATCTAAAATCAGTTATTTTGTCTAAACACGCAGACATAATAGACAAAACAAATTGGAAGGCTTAATTGTAGTGTTTTACTATAGACCGAAGCAGTTTTTTCAATTGCAGTCCACTGTCCAAGAATGGTAAAATCATCCCAACCACTTATGCAGAGCTATAAAGAAAATTTATAAAAAATTGAACTTACCACAATATTTTCATTGAGGGTGTCTCTTTCTTCGAATGTTTTATCCAATGTGATCTTACCCAGTTCACTGCGCATGGTTGTCTGTGCAAGCTGAATAACAGCATAAATGGGATTCTCAACACCATATGATGCTCTACATGGATCGACAATCTGCAGCAACAACATCAGTAAAGGAAATGTACTGTAAAACCTAATTGCTGTCATGTTGACATTCAGCAATTCAGATGCTTCATGATTCCCAGGTAATAACTACACAAGCAGCTGATAGAAGTATATATGAGATGCTACAAAATGACCATAGTTTTCCTACAAAACAGCTCCTTAATGTTACAGGGCTTACTTTAGAAAAGCTACAAGAAACAAACTCATTATGTACCAAAGACCATGCTCCATTGAGGATGTAAATTTTATATAGATAGATAGCATTATCATGCTGTCAGGACTCAGGAGTGGAAATAACTGAGACAATTACAATCTAAAGACATTTATTACCTTCACATAAAGCACCCCACCAATGGAAATGCTGACATTGTCTTTTGTAATTGCAGATTGATCTGGAATAGGAATAGCTTCCTCTTTCAAAGAATGCGCATAAGCGATACGATCAACAAAAGGTATCAAAATGTGAATGCCTGCATCAAGAATCTTGACATATTTCCCAAATCGCTCTATAACATAAGCAATCTTTTCAGGCACAATGCGTATACCCCAATTTGTGGGTGGTGGGATGTCATACCTATTATCAAACATATTCCATGAAAATCATTGTATGTTTTTGAGTAAGAGGAATGACCAGCACGAAAAATATTGTATAAAATATTAAAAATTAAAATAATAGAATGCTGATAACTTCCACATTTGTTTTTTGAAAAATGCTTCATATGTTTACAAAAAAAAATTTACATCAGAAAGAAAAAAGATTCACTTCCACATTATTAAAAAGATTGACACCTGAAAACCTATGTCACAGGGTTCTCCAAACTTCAACGTAGAGGATTGAAATTCAGCGAACCTGAAAAAAAAATGAAATTCAATGAAGTTCACAGAACCTGATAGGCGAACCTTAAGGAGAACCTCATTCCGAACCTCAAGGCGAACCTGAAGCGAATTCAAACCCCAAACTAGCCTCATTTCGAGCCTCAAGGTGAACCTGAAGCGAAGGCTGAATTTCAATTTTTTTTAATTTTAATTTTTTTAATCAGTTTTTAGAAAGTTTAAAAATGTATGGAGTTAAAAACCTAACCCTGTCAGATTAAAACCATATTCGAGAAAAAAGAAACATTATCATCTACACAGTTGGAAGACCTTGTTTATGTTTTCAGAAATTAGCAGTTGGCCTTAAGTAGTGTGGCGAAAGATTCATCTAGTTCCTCTCTCACCCATGGTTTGCACCTATTTCGAGTGCAGAAGAAGATGATCTTGCCACTAATGGTGACATTGTGATGAGCTTAAGCCTAGTGATGATAGAATTCCACTTATTGATAAAATGATGATCATAATTCTACTACATCTGCTCTTGTTTTAGAGCTTTATGATGTTACAAATAGGCCACAAGAATAGAAATTCTGGCCATGTGTAAAATTTTGTGAAACAATTTCAGGGATTATAACTATTTGACATTATGGATTTCCTTTTAAATTTTGAAATTTGAAGAATATGTTCTACTTCATTTTGTAATTTCAATTGCATGATGCATTATGTGTTCAAATTTTGATCATATTTTAAATTTTATCCTTTCAAATTTTGAAGTTTAAGGAATATGTTCTACTACTTTTTGCAATTTGCAATTGCATTGTATGTTTAATAAAACTGTTGATGATTGGACTATATCATGATTAAGTAACTCATGAATCATATATGTTTACTGATGTTGATTTCTCGTTATTTTATGTTATATTTCATTTTAAAATATATATATATATATACGAACCTAATGGCAAAGCTCATCCGAACCTCATCAAGAAATTTGAACCCATATTGAACTTAATGATTGCTGAACCCAAACCTTGTGACATAGCTTATAGACAATGGCAGTTCACATAATTTCAACGATATTAGAGTAGCAAAACAACTAAATATGTGATGTCTACCCTACCTATGACTTTCAAGTTGCAATATTAAAGAACAAAACTACTAAATGTGATGGCAAATGTGATAAGGTATAATTGTCTATTAATGATTACCAATTAAAATCTCCTATATATGCCATGGTAATCGGGGGAGTAGACATAATACTAGGAGACCAATGGTTGCCCACTATTGGTACGACAGGGCTAAATTTACAAAAACAATTCCTAAGATTTTTTGAAAATGGAAAAAAAATACAAGTTTTATGGAATCAAGAGCCCTCCCCACAAATAGTCTAGTCCAACAAAATGGAGAAAATGATTAAGAAAGGAGCCCAAGCTTATCTTTCACATTATTATTCAATAGAGGGAGCTTCTAATGAAATAGATGATCCAAAAGGAATAGATAAAATTCTTGGGAAATATAGTACCATTTTTCAAGACATACCTCGTGATCTTCCTCAAGTACAATCCAAAGATTACATCATAGAACTGATCACCAAATCAGCCCCATTTAGAAGAAAATCTTACAAACAATCCTACCGACACAAAACATAAATTGAACACTTAGTTCAAGAATTATTGAATTGTGGCATTATAACCCAAAGCAAGAGCCTTTATTCAACACCTATCATACTTGTAAGGAAAATGGATGTTTCCTACAAACTATGTATTGACTATCAAGCATTAAACAAAATTACCATTAAAGATAAGTTTCCCATTCCTTTTGTTGATGAACCATTGGATGAACTTCAGGCTACTATCAATAAGAATCTGAGAAGAGGACATTCTTAAAACTACAAGGAACAAAATCAAACAACAAGCCAACTTGAAGAGAACTAATCATGAATTTGAAGTAGGAGATTGGGTGTTTGTTCGACTCCAACCATACAAGCAAAACTCACTCAAAAATTACAAAAAACATAAACTTGCGCCTAAGTTTTATGGTCCTTAACAAAACCGGAGGAGAGTAAGCCAAGTAGCCTTTGCTTTAGATATACACAACAAGCGGAAGTTACATGATGTTTTCCATGTTTCATGTTTGAAGAAAAAGTTGGGCCCAACAACTCATATATAGACAAAACTACCCATTCTAGATGAAGAAAGGAAGCTAGTACTAGAACCCGGAGGTATCTTAGAAGTTAGAACCAAAGTCCTTTGTTCAAGAAATGTTGATGAGTACCTTATCAAGTGGAGGATCCTTCTAAAAGATGAAGCTATGTGGGAAAACAAATAATTTATATCAAGGCATGCATCTTTACCAACACTTTGAGGATGAAACATTTCAAGAGGGGATGACTTGTAATGTACCAAAAATATGGTTAACTAGTTGTGAATTAATAATCAATAATGTGTAAAACGCCAACCAATGAAGAGTTACATCTCTTCAAATTTTGCTTGTATAAAATGTTGTCCATCCGCCATTGTAAGAGTTGGGAAATATTAATAAAATATATATTTATTATACATTGGTCCCAATTTCCTCCAAATGCCTACATTGTTATGACACAAATTTCAACCACCTATGGCATCTAAGTGATTTTAACCAAAAGCATACCAAACCAGCATAAACCTTGTCTAATACATTCAAATGCATGATTTATAAGCCAATAACATGTCATCAATCCAAATCAAACTTCAAGTTGACCATCTAAAGTATCGCATGTCTTATCCCCCAATAGTGACGTGGTCATGCCAAACTTTCTTCAATACCTGCCCAACCCCTAAAATAGCAAGATTTAAGCAATCCCACAAGCCATTAATGCATCTAGACAATCTAAAGGCTCATTTGGTGGCTGCAAGACCATACCAATCATTAATGTGAGGGAAATTGGCCCTCCTTGAGTGTAATCAATCACATGGGTGTTCATACCTAAGCCTTGGGCATTCACACTAACATTGGTTTCTTCCAAGCGTAGCAATGGCATATCAATAAAGGCCTCCCCCATGCACTTGATAAAAAATGCTATCAAGATTTTGCCGAAGAATTGAGAGGCCCTTGCTTCCATCCACTTATTCTTGCTTGGCCTTGGCTTTATGCTACACAAATTCCCCTCCAAACTATGGATTGCATAATAAGAAACGTTGCCTGCTTTCTTTCATGTCAAAGAGAGTGATTAGAGAATTCCAAGGACCCTCCCATGAAGAAGATTGGAGACCACACTTGCAAGCTTCTTCCCAGGTGATAGATTTATTGTTTTTATGGCCTTTTCATTGGATTATACATTAACTTCTCTTCTTTCCCCCTAAAACGTGTTGTATTCATTTTAATTCTCATTTTGAATGGATATTTAGTTACTATAATGATAATAATATTATAATTTTAAGGTCATGACCTAGCTAGATGCCAAATCAATGTATCATACCCCCTTAACTATGGGACAAAACACCCCCCATCTATGCATGGATTTGACTATTTAGTCTATGGAGGTGTACATATCCTACACCCTTTGGATAGATTTGACTACATTGTTGTATTGCTCACTCATACATCTGTCTACTCTCAAGTCTACATTTAATTGAGATAGTTTTTGGTACACATGCACATAAAAACCCCAACAATGTACATTTTCACATACATCCACCTCGCAGGGACTCACACAAAGGTTGATTTCTCAACCTCACCTCCTCAATACCCTTGGAATACTTTCTCAACCTCTCATTAGCACTCAAGAGATATTTTCTCAACTGGTATTCATTATCAAAGGGTTTATCTCCCAACAACCCTTCACCATTCTTAATTTTTCAATTTTCCATGCTAGACCTCACAACTTGGATTTTTCATTGTTTCTCAATCAGTCATCACACCATACACTCACAGAGGAATGGTGACTAGTCAATGTCCCTTGGCTTCATTTCATACCTTTTCTCTTGGTCCTTCAACCCACATGCCTCTTGCATATCCCACATATCCTCATTACACAAATCCTTACATCTTTCCAGACCTTCCCACTCAATTACCACTACCATGCCCTTTAATATGGAATCGACCTCACATGCCAAGAAGCATTCCTTCTCAACTTCACATAGTCTTGGTCCTCCCATGTCTTTGTATGATCAAGGTGCTTCTTCTTCTTCTCAACCATTTGATACATCTCACACCACATACATGAACTATTTCAAGAATCATTTGAATCCCACATTCAACTAGCATCTTATTTCCTTGGCCTCAATTACCTAAGTTTAGTGGAGACCCTAAACAAGACCCTATTACTAATGTTGATGCATGTTCTAGTTAGTTTCCTTACAACAATATTCTCATTTAGTTTTTCCCTTTCCCTCTAATTAATAAAGCCCTCAAATGGTTACATCACCTTTGACAAGGATCAACAATTCACCTTCAACATATGTTGTAAGAAACATGACCAAGTGGGCTTGTTTCCTTTGCCAATAGTTGCAAATGGGTTTCATGTTGAAATAATCATTTCAGTATCCCCATTACCTTTGTTTTGAGTTGCCAGACCCTCTTTTAGTGTTATTTCTCAACCTATCAAAAACAATATAAAAAAATCTAATCATTAAATAAACAATAGCAAAAACGGGCGTCATTTAGGGTTTTCAAGCCCATATAATGTCTTTTATGAAGTATAAGGGCCATTCTTCAAACTTCAATTTGCATTTTTAGCGAACAAATAAATAAGGGGAATTTTTTAGCATACCAAAGGACTATTTTAGCAACAAGTAATTTTCACTAAAAAACAATAGAAAATAGCAATGAGCAACATGAAGAAGCCCAACAATTACTATGGGCAAGAAAACTAAAACTCTCTTCAAAGTTTTTTTTTATGCTATGCCTTTTTCCTACAATTTGTGGATGTACATAGAATCTTGATGAGGTGTCAATCCTCACCTAGTGTTTCTCCTCCATTTCCTTGTGACTTCCTACATAGACTACCTCAAAATTCTTAATACTATTAGGCCATTGTTGTACTTGATCTTGGAAACTTGTTTCATATTGTTCATGTTTCATGTTTGTCATTTTTGATATGGGGAGACATAGGTTCTTTCTCTACAGGAGCCTTAGCATTTGGAGGAGATTTTTTTTTTCGAAAACATGCCCTAGTTAACCAACAATTTGACTTATGCAAGAAATCACCTAAGTTGTAGGAAACTCGGGTCTAGCACCCATTTCACCCTCAGAAACTCGCTGAAACTCGGAAACCCATATGGTACTTGACGGAAATTCGTTTCCGTTCGTATGAAACACGTTTCCTAAATGGGAAACGCATCCGTACGGACAGAAACACGTTTCCTCTCTTGGACGATGCGTTTCCTGCCAAATAAAAGCCTGTCACTTTAAAAACCAGCTCATAAAGTCTCTTTCCGCCCACGAATTTCAGTAATTAAGGGTTAATACATTAAATTTTAAATTGAAATTTAATTCTAGATACTTCTAATTAGGTTGAAGAAAGTTATAAAGAGAACATCACTTCATTCTCTCCTCACACAAGCGACTTGAGCACTCAGGCCCAAAATATAGCAATGGGCCTTATGCAAATTGGGATGTCGAGTCATAATTTGCTAACTTGGACCTTTCTCTTGCTACACTAAGTATTGAGGAACCTAGAAGTGGAATTGGAAATACTTCTTCCACTCTACATTCTGCTGCTGAGCATGCTTCTTGTTCTATTTTTGAGGAAGACTATGAAGATGAGGATGACTATTAGTATGAGCTCATGTTTTACTTTTATTTCTATGTTAGTATGTTCATTGTTCACAGTTTGATACATTGTACTTGTAGCCTCATACATAAAGGCTAATTTTGGATATATAGTATATAGGCTCGTTTATAAAGGTTGTTTTTGGATATTACTACTTGCATGAATGAAATGATATAGACTTGGGTTCATGAGTAAAATGTGATGTTACATGTATGA
>NWUY0303992404.1:0-22848 GCA_004151065.3 Larix sibirica | reverse complement strand
GGGGGGGGGGGAAAAAAGGTGGCACTACATCACGTTTTTGTACTGCTTGAATGCGGGTTCTCCCTCGAAGACCCATCCATCCCAGCAATACCAGCAATACCAACGATCCCTATCCATATAGAGAGGGGTCTTTGTGTCAGGATTTGGGGCTCTCCGGGCGCGAGCAGTAAGATGGAGAGCGGTAAAGAAGGGGAGCAGAGCCACGGGCCGCGCAGAAGCAGGCCACGCGGATGCAAAGCCTCCTCCAGTCATGGCCAGAAACCCAAGTCGAATCGGGCCCAACTCTCAGCAATGGTCGCAATGGTGTCTGGCTGGGCAGATCATGACTCAACAACTAGGACGTTGAAAAGCTAATCAATGCCATAAAACGGGGAGGGAAAATTCTAGGCCTTAAGTTATCTCCTATAAATAAGCAAGTGCAAGCACTCCGTTCCTCAGTAAAAGAACCAAATTTTCACTCCTCCATTCAAGTCAAGAAGGCAAACGAAACCAAATTCTGAAGACAGACACTATAATTAGGTAGGTACTATTTTTCACCCGGCCCACACCATAAAGTCCAGTCCAGGGAGGTCCTTCAATGACCCAGGAAAGTGGGGCTCACAGTAAGTAGTAAGGGGGGAGTCCTTGCCCTTCAAAAAACGCTGGAACAATAGCTGTGATCCCTGAAAGCAAAGCTGGCAACTTGACCTATGCCATAAAACACTTAAGTGGCGATATCAGGCATCAAACCAACTACGAAAGAAGGAAGTGGGTTGTTTGTTTAATGGGTTTGTTCGCCACTTGCCCGAGGAAAGAAGAGATTGGTTCGACCCGTTCCTTATTTATTGAATGAAAACCTGAAAGCGTCATATAAAGAAAGTTACGAGCCATTGTGGTTGTTCTTTCCCCGGATGGAGAATAGATCTGGAGAATAGCTGATATACGAACCACTGTGGATGGATGGGTCGGGTCGGGATATAACCTGCACATGCTGGCCTGCTTGGTGAACGAAAAAGAAGCCAAGCTGAATAAGGTGGCATTGGTCTTTTTATGTGTAATTTGCTTCAAGGTGCCGGGCTTGCGGGGCAGTTGCCCTGGCGCAGATCGAAAAAGAAATCGTAAGTTTATGGTACTTCCTCTCTTTGCCATCGATCCTAAGGTCGGAAGGCCCCGAATAGCTGTCAGTCGCCAATTAGCGCTCATTATACGCCTTTCCGGATCGCCCGCTGAGTCTGTATCCTTTACTCCCTCGGTTTGAAGTAGGTAAAATGCAAGGTCGAGTGCTTACCTTACCTAAGTGTCCTCGACCCCCTGATCCCTCCCGATTCTTATTTGGTTGATCTCCTCGGTCGAGCCAACATGCTTATTACATAATGTGAATCGATGAAGAAGTTCTTATTTTTCTTTCAGTCACTTCTATCAGCCAGCCAGAAAAGCGGTTACCCTTCTATAATATTATTTTATGGTTGGGTCCAGCTCGCTCGAAGGAGATAGATCCATGGCATGAAAGGCTTGGAGGGAGAGGATAAAAGGGTCTAGCTTGAAGGCCTTTTCTAGTGGTTTTTAGATAGAGATATGGATAGAACCTGTGGCTGGTCCCTTTTTTTAGTGGTTCATGCGCTCAACCTACCTACTTTAGTAGCTCATTCCACGGACTTTTGAATAGCTAGTGCTACATACTGTTAGTGCTAGACTCCATTACTCATACTGGCTGGGCGCCCCAAATCCTAGGTGGTAATATTGGAGTAGTTTCCCCTGGCCCTAGCGGTAATCCCGTGGTAATGCTAGGTGGTGTATTAGAGAAAGCTAGTCCTTGGCTCGTAATATATAGTTTTTGTGTTGCTCATACTAGGCTACCATCGAATATCCTACTTTATTTTCAGAAAATTGAGGGTTAAGTTCCCCATCCTTCGTTACCTATGGCTCCGTACGAGAAAAGGGGAAAATAAAAAACTATCCATATACTTAATTATACTTAAATTAAATGGCGTATAATCTAGGCCTTATGAATTGCTAATATGGGGGACTTACTCTTTGCTCACTCTTATTAGTAACTGGACTCTTTGTGTGTTGTTATTAGCTGTCTTTCCTGTGTAAGTAAGGTTAGAAAGGCCTTCGTTGTTTATCCTCTATAGAAAGAAATAAAGAAAGGTTTGAAAGCATTATTATTAATAATTATATAATATAAAAAGGGTATTTATGAGAGAAAAGTATTGTCTCTTATGCTATGTCCTATCTTAAGCTATAAGGAAGGATCTATATATTCCCAGTAGAATGTATCCTTCGCTCAGGTAACAAAGAGGTAATGATCCATCCCTTAGCATTTCTTCATTAAGGTGAGAGTTACGTCATTCAGTTATTTCGCTACATCTGTTCTAATCCTATCATTCTCTATTACGTGATTATTGGGGGAAGGGGAAAACCAGGGAGGAATGGGGTAATAATGTTTGACCTGTGGTTATACCGGATATCTGTGGAGAAGGAAGGTACTATATGAATAAGGAGAGAATTTACTATATTTTGTTTGTTTTATGCAATGCTTATGTTCTCACCCTTTCCTTTGACTGCGGCTCCGCTCCTCACCCGAAGACCCATCCATCCATCCAGCCAGCCCGCTATTTCAGCCATCTCAGCCAACCCCTATCTCTGCTCCCGATGTCGGATTCGAGTTCTCGGTTTCTTTCCGAGCAAAATAAAATAGCTCATAATTCCGATAAGAAGGAGGGCAGGAAAAGAGGTTGCTCTAACTCCTAGGTTCCTCAGAATTTTATCCACTTTCCCTACTAGGTGCGGGTCATTCCTGCACTCACCTTTGTTCAGTTATCCACCCTCGACCCTTTACTTCTACCCAACCCATGGCGGCCCTCTACATCGACTACTCTATCTTGAACCTCGAACTCATTTAATGCTACGGAACATTTGAATGTCCTACCTGGACTGCACAGCTGGGAATACTTGGCTTGGTTACTCGAACTGGGCTAATCGTGCTATTTGACCGCGCTAATCCACTGTGGCTGCTGCGCTAACTGCTGCGCTAATCAAATGAATGGGCGACACACAGAGCCTAGAAGCTCCGGTCAGTAATAGAAAACTATATTCAATAAGTGCATTAAGCTCTTGTCGTTAGGTGGTGCATGAAAAAATGATTAATCTAGTCAGTGCATGAATTAAGTGCTAGCTGGTCAGTGTAGCATGAACTCTGGTTGGTGTAGTAGAATACTCTAGTCAGTGCCAAGAGTAGTCAGTGACAGTCGATCATAGCCAATCAGATATGCCCGAAGGTGCTGATAGTCAATAGTTGTTTAATGAAATCCTTGTTGATACCCAGTTGTCATTGCCAGGAGTACTTGTCTTTTATCATTGCCGATAGCTGCTATTCAGTCATAGGCCCTGGTTATACCAGTTGTCATTGCCGAGCGTAAATCATTATACACTGGTCATTTCCAGTCCGCTAGTCGATCCAAGATTTGAGATAAGATTCTATGTTGGGGTACTCCTAAAAAAAGATTCGATGCACTTGATCCAGGTTTTGATCGCTTGATCACAGCAATCACTTGATGCCAAGAGGCGATCCACAGGAGGTGCCGAGAGACACGAAGGAGTCCTTAGTCGATCCAGGCGTATCGATCACTCAATTACAGGTGGTGATTCACGTTTCACCCGATACTCGTCAATTAAATCCATCCAGGATTTATTCTTTGCCGCTAGTTGATTCAGGTGTCGATCACTCAATGCCGGTATTCCATGCCAAGAGTCAATGTGTTCTTTTAGTTTTTGGAACCCATGGAGCATTTCTTATTCTTTGATGTCTTCTTTTCTGTTTAGTAATTGACTCCATATTCGTATCTCATGTCCCCCATTTTCCCACTTTTCGGAGGAAACTTCAACGCATACCCGAGTCACCATCAACACGGGCCATACCCACCAAACACGGGAATAAGAAGGTACGGGAACGACTGAGGCACTGCCATTCGGTTCTTCGCCGATTACCAATCAGTCACAACCGGTCAGTCCCAGTAAGCCCACAAGAGGAGACCTATTGAACATGCCGTAGATAATCGTGACTGACAGAAGGTGGTCGCAGGAGGTAATTACCAGTTGGGTTACACAGGGAGGGCGCATTGACGATAGGAGATACCAGAGGTTGAGCCCAGGTTTCTTTGACGCTACTCGACCAGGGAGGTTCCGATCCCGCTACTTGATTACATGTTTTGATGCCAGGTGGCGATGCCTTCTTGTATGGTCGCGAACCAATAAGGAGCTCGCCAATTGCCAGTGGTCGCCAATTGCCAGGAAGTGGCTGAGGCTTTTTGATAGTGTGTTGATCTAACATCTTTTTCAAAAAAGCCCTTCCCTTCACGTCAGACCCAAGAGAATCAAAAGAAGGACTTGACTTACCGCCAGAGGATATATTTCCTCCAAGTTCCCCAACATATTAGATTGAAACAAGTTGTTGACTTACAAGCATATCGATTTAGCCATGTTATCGTCTCAATCTCATTCGTCTGTTGGGAACATGGGAACATAATCTCTCGCGTATTATAGAAACTTGGAATGAGGTTGATGGTGTATCAATCACTCACATTTCCCCCTCCTTCCCGGGGTAGCACATAGTAATCATTCACTGCGTGCGACCGTTGTTCCCTGCATGCACATAGTTAACACTGGAAATATTCATTCATTGTATTATCCCCTTACCTTGCCCCACGTGCTGGGCAACTCTATATAGCAAAATGTCTAGCCATTGTTTCGCCACACAGCGTCATAACGTTTTATACTAACCTGGCGCAGAAACTAAAAGCAAGTAAAGCCAGGAAGCATCAAGGGGGTGAAGGAAAGCTATAGCTTACTTGAAACGACCGGACGGAGGAGCTTACTTAGCGCGCCTTACTTATGTGATTTGACTTCGACGACATGCAGCATGGGGGGCTCCCCTTATAACGACGGACGACATAGATCGAGGGGCTTCCCTTATAACAACGACCGCATAGTGAGGGCTCGCTCAACAAATACACGTTGATAAGGCCGGCTCACGTATAAGGAGAAAGCTGTTATATAGGGCTGACTCGATACACAACAAGAGTTGATAGGGCTGGCTCACATACAAGGATACGTCTCGATGGAACATATCTTCTAAGGCGAGCTCGGGCTGCGCGGAAAACAACCAAAAAACCTAGCTAGTTCTCAAAGTAATCAGAAAGTGGTTGGTAAGTATGTTGCCAAGGTGTTTCCCAAGGCTATTCCCGCCCAATGGGTGTATGAGGCATAGGTTCCCTTCCCAAGTAAGAGTGTAAGGAAGGTTACACCCAAGGCTGAGGGATAGGCTTTAGAGCGTAGGGATGATTATTGAGTTTAGGTCAGTGTCTCAGTGCAGTGCAGGTCCGTTCAGTAAGCCACTACCAGTTAGTGGTAACACATCATGCCAGGTAGTATTTTTTTAGGATAATTGGTGCACCCACCTCATAAAGACTAAAGCAAGAGTGTTTGCATGCTCACCCTCGTTTTGTGTTGCTGAGACATGCGCCAACGGATCAATATTAATTGCTCCCTTTTTCATGGAGACATCTCATGGGTAGCCTAAATCAGTAGAACCTTCTATACTATAAAGCTTTTTGGCAAATATTGTTGCCAATGGAACCGTCTATTAGCAATGTAGTTAGACAGTCCAATTTGACCAATATGACAGTCCAAAGCTTGTAGTTAGACCGTCTACCGTCAATTAAGCGATATAACCCTTCCCGGAATATGAGATATAAATCTAATCAATCCCTAAATAGATTTAATACCTCTGTTTGAAACCATGTTGTGACATCAGTAGATCATCCTCCGGCGGCCGTTTATGCCCCCTTCAGTTGGTTGCCATATATCGTTGGATGGTACCCTACCTACTAGTTGAGATATAACTAATAGGATTTAACCAATTTCCGTATAGCCTGACGTATGGGTTCTTCGCAGTTAAATAATAGATAATCATATCTAAAGAGATACTTATAAATAGATCTTATTATATGATGCACTCTATGCATAATTCCGTGATACATGCTTGGTATTTTATATATGCAATGTATATTAATAATTCAGTGATGCACCCTCGGTTATTTCAGTATGTTCTGTAATTAGTTCAGATTTCATTATCCCTACCTAAAACATGTAATGATTCCTCCCGTAAGTGATTGATAATTTTTATCTAAAAGATATGTTATTTATATAGACAAAAGGCATACCCGGGAATGTTCAATAATTCCTCTTATAAAAAAATAGAGGGTATCCTATTTCATTTAATAAGAGTTGCCCGGTTGTAAGGTGTGTTCCGGTGTAATGTTCCTAGCTAATTGATTTATTGATAACAGAACCTGGTGACCTTTCCCCCCTGATCGGAAGGTCGGTGAATTATAGCGATTCGTTATGATAATTAGTTAGTAATAGAATTAGTTCGTGAGTGAGTCTAATTTGTTAGCGATATAAGAAGTCTCGGTGTTAGGTCAATTTGTGTTTTTTTCCCTCCTTTTATTCTAATTTTGAAAAGTAGTTGTCCGCCTCACCTCAAAACTTTGGTCCGCGTTTCGGATCTTGTTACTATTGAATTCCCATTGAATTTATAGTGGAGATTGCTTTCCTTCTCTGCGTTAAGTCAAGTGTATCTTGACTCTTCCTGACCTTAACTTATACCTTGAGTGATTGTGTTCCTCTAGGTTGTATTATGGTTCCTACTTGTGTGTCCCGGAAGGTGTAGTTGGTTCTTGCATAAGGAGCTATCGCTATGGCCGGGTGTTCCTCCTTCTTCATGGTAGCATAATTATCATAGTATAGAGACTAGGAGGTATTAAGAGATAACTAGGGTATAAATCGGGTTTGTTATAGGTTTATTATATAGAAACTATAACAAACAGAAGAGTAAGGAAGGAATTTCTCCTGGAGCGGAGACAATGGTAGCATCATCAAAGGGAAGAGTCTAGTCCCAGCATAAAAGCTAGTTTCGTAGCAAGCAGGAGTATAAGCAACACGGGTCACAACAGTAGCAGAAGCATATAAGTGGTATTTTATCATAAGAAGCGAAAGAAGCAAAGGCAGTTCCAGGTGTAAGATACAGATCCTCTATATGGGGATAAAGATCCCTAGTTAGTTGACCGAGCTTCTCTACCAGACCATCTCTAGCATAGGCAGTTGAAGGGGTAACAATAACAGAGTGGCCAGTCCCACATACTGTTGTTTGAGTCGATCCTTCAGTGGATCAAGCAGTATTAGTAGGAGATGCCAGTAGCTAAAGTTGAAAATGAGGCTATAGGTCAAAATGTAGCATAAGTAGCACTACTAGTGCCACTAATAGGACCAGGAGTTAAGCAACGAGCTGAGGAGCCTGCTGTGGTTGCTCCTCTAGTAAAGCCATGAAATATATATATAGGGGGGGTGGTTTATTCCTTATAAAATAGGTTAAGCAAAAGAGAAAGAAAATATAAGAGAGAAAAAAGGAATATCAATAAATAGGGAAAGCCACAATAAAGTATAAGCCTAAATGACTAATATAGGATTCCTATCCTGATTGTTTTATTATAACAAGTAGTTTCACAAAATTATTTATAGAGCCTATCCTTTGTTCGCATGAGGAAACATAGAATCTTTTCATCTTATACTTTGTCTCATTAGTATTAGCACTCCTCGTAAGCCTTTTATATTCCGTTAATAATATACTACTACATTAGGCATATTAGCATAAATAACCAATAATGGTAATCTTTTACTATACTTTAATCTGCTTTATTTACCCTAGCATTTATACAGCCATTTAATCTGCTTTATTTACGTGCGCGGTCAAGGGTTTGAGCCTTCCCATCAACGTACAGTGCCAGGTTGTGACCTCAGGCTCTAGCTCTGTCCTGAGATAGGGTCTCTGCTCAGCCCGACCATGAGTAAGATGTTCTGGTTTCATTCATGTCTACGTGTTGTATCTCTCTACGCTTTCGCTTTTAGGGCTACAGCTTGAGAGAGACCACTCGCATTCATGAAACAGAACATTCGGCTTGACCTTCGGCTTGCGCTTCACCACCGTTCTGAACAAATTACCTGCCAACGCCCAGCCAGCCGAGGTAGTAGTGTGAGAGTATTACACGTCTGCTTTACACGCATCCATTGCCATGGTCGTTAAGAGGACTGGTAAGACTACTTCGGTGGATAATTTTGAGGAAGCCAATAAAGTGGATAAGGAAATGCTGACCTTAGTGGTAACCCCGAGAGGAGAGGATAGTAAAGCTGTAACTAACTCGTGGGGGAGAAACCTCTGTTTTTTACCAAGCCTGCGGAAAAGAAACCCACTTACATAGAAGGTGTACTTAAGCAGGTAAAGAAGCTATCCAATGAAGTTGTTGACCTGAAAAAGAATTATGGGGAAGGGACGTCCCAATAACAGACCATTATACCCTTACATAAAAAAGGCAACAACCAACAAAAAAGCTTCAAATCTAAATTGAAATCTAGAGGAGGTGGGAATGGACAACTTCTGCACTTATCACCAAGCCAATCATTCTGAGAAGACCTGTCCCCAGTGGATAAATTTCATGACTTTGGTTATAAACCAGCTCCTTGATCAACAGTCCCTCTCTGAGAAGTCAGCCCAATAGGAGACTGAGGAAACCACCAAGGAAGGGGACACAACTGGAAAAGCTACCATGCTACTTTGGGACCGGGCAGCAGATTCTGATAATAAGCAGTAAGAGAGGTATCAGTAGGATATTTAGAGGCCGCCCAACCTGCCCCCAAGAATTCTAGTTTGAGAAGTAAGGGACCTGTGCCTAAGATACTTTTCCTGCTAAACAACTCCAGCGTTCTTAAAAGAAACACTCCTCTCTCAGACTCAGGGTAATGCTATTGCTCTTCAATCCAAATATTCTGCTAGTCCTGCCTAAGCCTTCTGCTAATAGTCCAGCCACGCAGCCTATGGAGTACAGTGTTATTGAAGACATGAATAAAACCAAAGCTAACGTTTCCATGTATGACATTTGTACCTTACCTCAACAGAGATATTTAATCCTGAATACCTTCAAATATCTTTCCAGTACGCAGCACTGCCACACTCGAAAGTAAACACAAACCCACTGAAAGTACACTAAAAAAAGAAAGCAAACAAGAGTATAAAGCAGCACATAAGGCTACCATTAATGCAGCCAGTATTTACACGCATTCAAAATCACAGACGCCCGCCCCCCCATTCTAGCTAACTTTTGAAATCTACAATTATATGGTGCGTAACTGTTTAGTAGATTCGGGAGCGTCCTCTAATGTAATGCCTTTGTTTGTGAAAGAAGAAAAGTTATTCCCTCTAAATGTACAACCAGGATTATAAGGAAAGTTTGCACGAATGTTGGTTTTTTCCCTTTCTTAGTATGGTTGTTGTTTTTACCCTGCTGCTAAGGTTGATTGGCAGAAAAGGAACTACTGAAAGCCATCATCCTTGGGTGGATAACCACTGAAAACCATCCTATTTCTTATATGGAACCAGTCCGTGGAAAACCATACATTCAGTATTGATTGATCAATTAATTAAAAATAGATTACTATCCGCCGGGCAATCCCCAACACCTCCCTTCCTGACAGGCACTGCCTTCTTCCTAGTGTGTATGAAACATGTGTCTGCTGAGTATCCTAAAATGCATTTAAGTCTATTCCTCATTTTTCAATTCTTATTTTCTCATTCTCAAGTCCTCGTTTTCTACATAAATTGGATTGAATGAATTACATGGCGATCATTATTTACGATGCGCCTATCGAAGAGAGGATAGTATAATGCACCAGACTAGTTATTGTCTACAGTAGTGCCAGTAAAGGAAGGTAGGTGGATGATGCTTTAATTTATGATAGTCCAATCTTCCTAATGGGCGCTCCCGCCGAAGCTATCCATACCTATAGGCAAATCCATGCTAAGATATACTCCCGCCGGGGGGGCCATGTTATCATTATTATTATCTAAGGGTTAGGGCCTTTGCTTTAAAAGTGCAGTTGACTCGGGAGTAGATTCCGGGTGGCGGGAAAACAATTGAAAAACTGAATGATAAATAAAACGCTGATATTTATATAGATATAGATCTATCCTTGTTTATTATTGGGTCATCTTTGGTAATTACTGCCTAGAGAGAGCTTATAATTGCTTTATAGAAAAGGTAAGGTCGCTTGAGGAGTATAGGAGGGCTTTTGCTGGGGAATAAGGGTACTTCTCTTTCATAATCGAACAATGGAGAATAACCAGCAGGGTTGAGTGCCCTGTAGCAAGCGTGGCAAGCATTCTGCACTCACTCTAGATTAAAACGAATCCTACTAAATATACTTTATTAGTGGGTGGGGAAGAAACCACTCATCAATCTTAAAAACCACCGGGCATTATATACACTTGAAATAACTCAATATATTGCTAGATTTGATTGCGAGGCTTGCCGTGTGAGGTTTGTTTCAAAATGTAATTTTGATTAGCATCCAAGAAAAGGGATTTCTTAGACTAAAAATAGATTTAGAAGGATATCTTAATGTGATATTCTCTATTCCCATAGGTTTTTGCATATTCAAACAGTCAAAATATATACATTTGTTGGACAATAAACGCCCAGGTCTGCTTTTACGGTGCATCTGGAGGGAAAACCAGGTGGACGGCCTTTTATATCATAACGAAGCGGGAACCTCGCTTAAGTTCTATTTACTAGCTCATTTTTACTACCTGTGCAATAACGAGGCAACTTGCCATTTTTAGTTTATTATATATGAGCGTCTCAGAAGAACCTATCAAATTAAGAATGAATGATAGAGGGAATTATCTACACCCACTTGTCTAACTGGTTAAGACCCTTACAGCCATTAGTCTCCATGTAATACTGGGTTGTACAATAAGACATTATCTACACTATTAGTCTTACCTTCTCTTCAATAAATAGCTATATGTATAAAAGACAAGATAAGATTAAGGCTCTATCACCCGTTCTATAGGTCCTAATATACCCGGTCCAATAAATAAGACTATAGCTTTTCGCTCTTTTGTTCTTATGCCAGGCTCATATCGTTTCTCTGTCTACGCTCTGTCCTTCCTTCCACTATCGCTTTTTCTTTTTTAGCACACTGCACTATCGCTCTAGGCGGCTCTTTACACTATGGCTATTCGCACACTTCCACTATTTATTGCTCTAGGCTTTAAGCCACTATGAATTATGGGCCATATAGTTTTGATTTGCTTGCTATGCTCTTATGGTTCCTCTGCCTGATAGCTCTTATTATCTGTTCCGTACCGTTGGTGGAAGAGGAACAGAGTTCCGTTCCGTACAGGTGGTTCATTCAGCTCGGAACAAGAAAATGGATTTACTTCTTAATCAACTAGGCCTTTTCAGGAAGTTTCTCTTATAGCCGCCGGGATATAAGAAGCATTTGCTTTTTGGTTCAGCGGGTCACCGCTTGCTTTGAATCCGGGATGGATGCTATATACTGACTATGCACCATTTGAGGAACATACGCCATTCATTGCCATACAACTAGTCATAGCCAATCCAGTGTCGCCAATCAGAGCTGCCATAAGGTCTTTGCTATAAGGTCTTTGCCGAGAGACGGAAGTGCTTGTAGGGAGGACTTGTCAGGAAGTCATTGCCAGGAGGTCGCTGATAGCCTCACCAGGTAGGTGATGCTTGGTTAGAGTAGGGCCTCCTGAAATGCCATGTTTGCCATAATAATAAACAGTTTGGGACCCATAATAATAAATCCCCTATGGGCAAAAAGATTATACAGCGCTTTTTTTTAAGTTGGGGTTACAGAGGGAGGGGTCTCCCGACAACCTCAAGTGGAAATCCAAGTGGCGGGGTACTCGATCCAAGAGGCAATATAACAGTTGATCCAGTTGATCCCGCTACTCGAGCCAGGTTTCAATCACTTGATTAAAGTACTCCTTACACACTAGTCAATCCAGGTTTCAATCACTCGATGACAGGATTCTTTGCCGATAGTCGAGTAAGGTAGGTTATATGTCGGTACTCGAGCCAGGTAGGAGGGTTCGGTCCACCAGATGCCAGGACTCCATTTCCAGTGTCTATGCTAGGTTTCTATGCATTCAATCCCAAAAGGCAATCCAACAGTTGATCCAGTCGATCATTCCCAGGAGGTTGTCAGTGCCAGCCAGTAAGCCAATAATAATTGTTTAGAGACGCTGCAGTCAGGTTTTTTTCCATGCATTTTCGGTAATCGCTGCTGGTACTTACAGGCCAGATTATATGTTTGTAGGTTTTGGAACCGATGGGAGGAGGTCGCTGATAGCCAGTGGTCACCCAAAAGGAGGTATCATTGCAAGCCGGTAAGCCAATAAATAGTCAATCATTATACCCACATGGTCACTGCCAATAGCCGATAGCCAATGCCAGGTGGCACAAGTGTTGATGTTGATGCTTAGCTTGAATTTATAGAAACTCTCAATGCGAGGTCTTATATATCGTGACGATGCAAGGTCTTAGCTTTCCCCCCCCCATGTTTATACCCTTGACCCTACTCGAAATAACTTACGAATATATATATATAAACACGGTTCCTACATCGATTGGATTTAAGGGAAGGGGGTAATCACGATCTTACTGACAATGCACCTGGTTTTATAAATAAGTTGATAATGCACGGTGTATAATAGCTTATATAATGCAATAAGTTAGGCGGGTGGGATATAAACAATTAGAGATTGAGTTTACCCTTCTTGCTAATATTTTACTTTTCCCTTTGACGTTCCCACTTGAGCTTCACCGTGGGGTTATTATCGCATTTTGGGTGCATCATCTCATAATAGGATTCTCACGAATCCTCTAGTGACGCATATAGAATCAAATCCTACTCTCATAAGCACATTCCTCCTTAATATAATCCGCACTGAATAGTTATTGACGCCCCCCTTCAATTAATTAATTCATACACACAGCCTGACCAGCTGAGGAGGTCATTCGGAGATGAAGTCTGATGAGGTGGGTACCGCCTAGTGGTTTCCAGCTCCTATTAGTTCCGCAAGAAGGAGCTTTACTTAGCCGCATTAACAGATCATACGAGAGATCCTGTTCTGACAGAGCAGGCGGGTTGTTATAGTTGTTTCTGGGCTTGCGGGCCTAGTATTGTGTTAAAGCTGAGCTTGCTGCTCCGGCTTTATAGTGAGTTATACTCCCGAGACTTTACAAAATCTCATGTATGTGTCTCATATAAAGAGCACTATAGTGAGTGGATATAGCGCCTGCGCGAAGCAGGCTCGACCGAAGTGGAGAAGGTCTGCAATCCATCTGTTCCTACTAGTGCCCGAGAATCTACGAAGTCTCCATTTATCAGTTGGGGGGAAGGGAAGGACAGAGTTTGATTTATAAATCAGAGAAAAACCCAACGGATGAAGGGAAAGAAGGAGGAATAAGAATGAGTGAGTGAGTCAACCGATCGATCCAACAGATGGATGCCAGGAGTCAACGGAAGCCAGTCCACCTATAAACAACCTATAGCCAGGAGCCAATCAACAGAACCCTTTTGAAAGGGCCATCACACATTCCACGTCACCCCATCCAACCACCGAACGAGATTGATGAGGGAAACCAAGTTTTCACCATATGATATATTGAGGGAACCCACATGCCACGATAATAAAGGTCACCCAAGTTGCTATGGAGATATGGGGAACCCTAATTGACACTATACGAGGGATATATAGATTATCCCTATCGAACCACGAAACGATATATGGACCCCCATCGAGACACGAAACCGGATATATTTTTTTCCACATGCTTACAATAATATATTTATTTACCCATGTTGACAACGAACGAGTTCACCTTACGTCTTCAGTTCAACCTCCCTCGCATACCCTAAATGCTTATCTTGACCTTGCTTTCTTACCTTATTAAACAACTAGACGACTTAGGGGCATACATGTTACATACGTTAATTCAACTTGGTGTTACCTTTTTCTTTTTTATTGAGTATAATATGCAAAATATGGTGCTAAATAACAGGCGCGCCAGGAGGATATAAGAAACGACACGGGATGAAACAAGATAGAAAGATGGCCGGCTAGCTGGCTAGATTGTGGAATTTTGTTCCCAGTGTTTATCGGCTTTCAAACGACCAATCAGAACCTTAAAAAATGACCCGTATAAAGAGGCTCACTTTTAAAAAGAAAAAGATTATATCCCATAGTTTGACCTTACCGTACTAAATATACAATTCCGAATCCATACCTGTATAGACTGCGATTTAATCATTAAACACTCACAATGATTAGACCGAGACCAGACCTGCCGGAATGTTATTAGTTTCCTCTTTCTTTTTGTAATTGAAGTGGGGGGCCTCCGTCGTTACAAAGAGGATGGGAACCTTTATTGCAATAATTACAACGAGTTCATTCTAGAATCCATACCTCTCTCTTCATTCTTGGGAATTGTAATAAGTTAAAGGAGAAGATAAGTTACACCCATCATTATGAACTAACTAGGTCTTTCCTTAGCTTTATTTCTCTAGTTGCCTTTGGATAGCCTACTACTCTTCTGTCATTGATGATGACCAAGTTATCTCGGGCTAAACCTGCAGCACCACCTGTCCAAACCTCTCTGCATTAGTACCTCTTGTCAAGACCTCTCTTTTGTCTTTGTCCATACCTTGTAAACAAGACCTATATGTTCCAGGCCTATTCTCCATCTTGATAGACACTTATTGCCTTACTGTACGTCTGCCAGTCCCTGGTCTTACTTAGTGCTTTATCACATATATAAAACGCCCTAGGGAGATATAGGAGATGCATACAGCAACGCTTGGTTCCACTCTCTTACTTTGCTTAGCCTGGCTTTATAACATATATAAAAACCCATAGGAGATATAGGGTCTTGGGAGGGAGAGCAATAAGCTGGGACTAATCCGGAATAGGCCAATGGGGAATCAATGTCCATTCTCCATATAAGTGTGAAGCACGGGGACCCTACCACTAAGTGGCATGCATGCATCTCAAGTGTAAATACTTCTATTGTATGGTCCGGGCCTCGATATCCCTACGTTAATATAAGATGATATCTATGTTTACCTTGTCCCATTATATTTAGCGTGAATGCTGCTCTAACCTGTGAGAGTAAGGAGGATATGATCGAGGAGACTTCCTGGGGAGGAAATAAGCGGGACTACTACATGCAATCCAATGGGAGATGGTTTACTACTACTACTCTCCTACAGCAGTGATTAGCCAAAAGCAGTAATTCAATCATAGCAAGTCACCAAGGAAGGATTAATGTGCAATCTTTTACATTCATCCTCGTGGATCTAAAAGAAATGGAGATTCTTCTTCCTGAACTAGGTCATTTCCTGCCGCTTTAAGAGACAAGCTTATTATTGTGTTAGTCCCGCCTGGAGATGGACACTTGCTTTCTTACCTTGGTCCAGAGAAAAAAGCATGCCTCTAAGAAAAGAGTCTCATTCATGCGCTTTGATCCATGTGAAGACCGTAAGCTGCTGTATAGAACGAACTACTATACAAGTAAGTTAGTAATATATAATTAGAGAGTATATAGTATAATTAAAGCGCTTATTGGAAAATGAAAAAGAGAGACTTTGAAAACTTTACCTCAGCCTAATGCATCAGCCCTCATATCTCACCTAGCTAAACCATCCCTACTGCCGACCTCAGACTTACCCTATGAACGATCCTTGCCTTACCCTTGCCAGCCTACGCTGATTCAGTTATTCATTGTAAGTCAGTTCACCATAGGAAGGTCGCAGCCAGAACCCGAGTGTGTGGTGAGTGAGGTTGTCACCGATTAAACTGAACAACGATTAAAGTGGGTTGAAGAAGCCAAGCCGTGTGAGGTAGGTCGTCCACAAACCAACGAGAATTATTTGATTCTCTTACACTTATGCTGGCTGGACGTATCGGAGCAGCCAAAGAGGACCGAAGAAGTGGAAGGAGTGTCAGGTGTTTATTATGCATGGGTATATGCACGTATATAATCTCTAATGGATTCATGCTGTGAGTGAGTGGCTTAACAACTTGTGATGAACAACTTAAGTGAACGGCTTTAATTATGTTAGTGGCGTATGTTCACACCATGCACAAGCACATGGTACGATACTTGCAATCCAGTCAATTCTGGTCAAGCTACATCCAGGAAATTAAGGTCAAGACTGAACAAACAATCCCCGCGGAGTGTGAGGGAGGTGCAACAACCCTTCCACTTATCCATGCCTGGTGGGTGCAACTAACCACTGGAAATAAATGTGAATAAACCAATGGGTGGATAGATAGGAGAAAATGCATACCCGTGATGTTCAAGCCTTTCAACCTATTTATATAATTGAATCTCTCCATCCTTGGGACTATCCTTGGCACCCTCATACCCATCCCTCCCTTTGGAACCTCAGAATATTAACTCTGCCTTTGAAACATCCTTATCAGCCTTCCTTTTTACCCCCTATGCCTCACACCTACTACTTGGGACTATCCTTGGTAAACCCATACAGCTTCATACTTACTTAATTACTGCTTGGTACCCTTGGGAAACCACTCCTTGGGACCATACTTACACTCAGACTCTGCCCTCATTCATGGAAGCTTAACCTCTTCCTTGGGACCGCCTCATAAACCTCCTCGTTGGGATCTTACTGAAACTCTTACTTGGAAACCTCCGCTATTACCTCAGCCTTCGGTGAGACTAGCCCCGGGAATATCCCTTTGGAACCTATGCCTATTACCTAAGCACTCCATCCTTAAACTCCATGCAGCCTCTGACCAATCCTTTACTTCCCTTCCCCGACCTGACCTAACTACCTTACTTTCACTTTCTACAATAAGCGCTATAGATGAACGCTCCTAACCAACAACCAGATTGATTACTGTAATCCCGACCCGATAAGAGGCGCCCCATAAAGCGATTAAGCTAGCCTCGTCAATATGGGTGCGGAAGCACGCTCGACCTTAGGGAGGAGGGAGAGAGATTTTCCGATCGCCCTATACTTTGATTCTCCGATAGCTCTATACTTAGATTCTCCGAGAGCAGCGGCAGAGGATAATTACTTTGATTTTCCGAAAGCTCTATACTTAGATTTTCCGATTGCAGCCTAGGAAGAGAATTACTTCTATTTGCCGAAAGCTGTTTCCCCAAAAATGAGGGCTTAGAAAATGCACTATGTAAGTTCTTTTCCAAGAGCAGCCACAGAGTAGAATGACTTGGATTTGCCGGATCAATTCCGCATTTGCCGAGATTTTTCCTATCTTATTTGTACCCTATATTTCTTTTCGGAGTTGCCCTAGGCAAGCGCCTACAGAGGGGGTATTTAATGGATTCCTTAAAATCCTTCATTCAAATATTTCGGACCCTACACAAGCACCTATAGAAGGGTATAAATTGAACAGACTTCATTCAAGTATTTTCGGAGTTTCCCTAGGCAAGCGCCCATAGAAAGGGGTATCCTTTATCAAACTTCATTTCAGTTTTTTTCCAAAATCAAACCTTTCGGAGTTTCCCTAGGCAAGCGCCTAAGAATGGCTTTTTTAGTATTTTCGGAGTTTCCCTAGGCAAGCGCCTACTGAAGGGGTAAAATGATCATATGACTTCACTAAACCCTTTCGGAGTTTCCCTGGGCAAGCGCGAAGTATTCGGGATAGACTTTTGGGCATTTACTGGTTATCTATTATTGAGTGCCAAGTGCTAGTGGGTGGGAACGCCCTATTCTCTCTCTCTACAATGCTGCTATAAAGGCCCAACAGCGTAGGCCAACTGCGACGGTCATTTCAGAGGACCCGTGCGATATAAACCGGTTCGGTTTCGTGAAAGATCCAATAAGAAGGTATAGTAAATAAGACCCCTGAATCCACTAAATGGGGATCTGGCACAAAGGGAAGGGTTGTTCTATCAGCCAGCATTCAACATTCAAGCTTGAATATTGTAAGGGTAAGGGTATGTCTGTCCTTCCTTCCCGAAGATGGATGGATGGGCTGGTAACTATAAGTCTATGGGTCTGAGACCTCAAGCTTGTGATAAAAGTAATTCGATGTCGTGGTCAAGGGCATAAAGAATATTAAATAAGAAGGTTCGTAAAGAAGATCCCTCAGGAGGTAGGTAAAAAGACATATAGCAATAAAAAAAGAAAGTTCTTCAGAATAGTCCCGGTCAGCTAGAACATTCAATGTGAGGTGGGCTGCTCAAGAATATGAAACTCAAGATGAGGATCCAAGAGAAAATAAGAAAATCCTAAAGATGGGGTAGGTTGCTCAAGAATCAAAACACAAAAGTATAGGTGCTCAGCTCATATAAAACTAAAGGTGCGAAGCAGTTGCTCAAGAAGTTGTTCCGGTCGATCCGATAAACGTTATAAAATGCATGTTTTCCTAAAGCGACCCTTGTTTGGAGGGGTTCCGAGGATATTCCCCCATCCACCAGGGTCTCGCACTTTAATTTGTCATTAGCCAACTCGATTCATTATGGTTTTTTCTCTCAAGAGATAACGTTCCCAAACTATGGCTCGGTCCCCGGGCGTGGTCGGTCATATACACCTGACCTGGGTAAGAAGAGAAACCGGGCTGTTTAAATAGGTAAAGGAGAGCCAGCCAGGTAAAGCTAATCCATTCGGGCAAGGTAATCCCACCCACCCTAGAAGCTGTAGTTCCAGGTCAGGCTCTAGTTAGCAGGGCAATGATAAGCTTGGGGTTATATAAAAATATATTCTAAGTGCTGCATTTCCCTAAAAGCTATAGGTTCTATTGGGGGTTGTCCGGTCGATTTGACCTTCGCCAAACGCGGAATTGCTAAAGAAAGTCTATTGTTTGGGGGGTTCGAACAGGATGATCCCATCTGGGGCGGAGCCGCTCGACCGACCAAAGAAGGGAGAGAGTTCATTAACTCGAAATTGTATAGAGACAACTCGCTGAATTATGGCATTTCTCTAAAGAGCAGGTCATGTTACCACACTCTACCAGGGGAGCCAACCTGACCCGAACAGTTTTTTTCATTTGTGGGGTGGGGTGGATCCAATTGCCGGGATTGACGGACTACATAAGATTTATTCCTTTGTGGGGACGTGGTGGGAGAAACCAGACCTTGCGACCTGGCCTTCAACCTGATATCGAACTTGATTGATACCCGGATCTAGATTGCTACCACCTGGCTCTCTCTTACCCGGATCTCCACCCCTAACTGAGATCTTATATAATCTTTATACCTGGTCGTCTCTCGATTGATACCCGGATCTCGATTCTTGCGAACTGGAGACAATTAACTTGACAGCGGGCTTGCTGCTGGCTAGACCCACCCCGTGAGGCTAGACCCGACGATTATGCTTCGCGATACAAGACCACCATACCGACCTACATGCAGTTATATACGTTGCTGTTTGAATTAGCTAGTGGAGTTATTGAGTATAGTTGATAAATACCGTGCTAAATAAAGAACAGGCGCCTAGCGCGTTATAGATAGATAGCCTAAGGTGCCATCAAATTAACTCTATTTAGGGATTTCTTTGCCTCAACCGCATCCAACGAATGAAACACTCGAATAGATAATAGAATAACGAAAATAGAAAATATGAAACGAGGGGAAAGCGTTTTCACATTAAGTATCGAATTTACCTTTTCCACTAACAAAATATGTTGGAGCTACATACTTCCAAAGGAGCCTTAGCCACTAATAAATTATGTAGGAAAGAGCTCACCCCAAAGAGCCGCCATCGGAAAATCACTAGCTAAGCGAACTGCAATGGTCTTTTAGAGGGTGCGCTTCCGGATTCGCACTGGTAATTTCTTTTGCAACGTGGTATCGTGGAAGGAAGTTTACTTGTAGTTTATTTTGCAACGCGGACTGCGGTCACTATCTCCAGCGAGCTCTACGCTCCATGCTCCAGCGGTCACTCCTCTCTTTCCTGTCGAGTTTGAAATAATAAGTGTGAATCCATATGTGTGAGCACTATGATGAGGTAAGGTCCGATAGAGTCGTTACATCATCCAGCATATGAGTCCTGCCTGTTCAACAAGAGGAGGGTATCTCTTAGCACCCAACCATTACTACCCAATACCTTCTCTGTGGCCCGGGCCTATTGGTCATCAAGACCTATTCATTTTCAGTGGGGCCAGATCTATAAAAACCTTAGCATGAGTTGGGGGATATGCGTAACTTCCAGCATGAGAGTCCTAGATAAATGAGGATCCATATAGGACAGCACATCATTAGGTAGATCCCAAATTCCCAAATAGAGGCACATATAAGCAGGAGTCCTATTCAATAGGGGTATACCTTAAGCACCAACCCATTCCACCTCTCTGTTTGGCTGAGACGACCATATTTTCTAAAAACCTCACTCTCCTATCGTCGGCCCTCGTACCTCGGACCCTCCGGGCGTCACTTTCAATGTTCAGTTGGGATACCTCAATTGCACAAGGTTGAGCCTACAGGAACACAGTTAGTTGGACCTACACAACCAGTTTCATAACAGCTGCCATAATAAGGGGTCATTGCTATAGAATCATTTCCCATAGTATAATTGTAAGCCGATCATTGCTGGGCTTGGCTACTCAACTGGGATACTCAGCTTATGGGCTAATTGACTGGGCATGGCTACTGCTTTTTATAAGAGGCTTGGCTGCTCGGATTGGCTGAAGAACAGTTTGGAACAATGGGAATGAAGATGCGTTACTTATGTTAATACGCAATTATAGGAGCGGACTGCTTATGAATAATGAGAACACACATAAGATGTGGCTAAGCACATTGTTGGATAATAACGTCATCTATAATGCAAACTGATTTTTATACTACATGCCAGGTGTCGATCCAGGAGTATTTGCAACTAGTAGATCCAGAAGTTGATCGATCACAAGAGTCGAAGGAGTAAATGCCGCTTGTAAATGCACTCAATGCCAGGAGTCGATGCCTTCTTGTCTTTTGAAACTGATGGAGTCTTCTTATATAGAGTTTTGGAACTAATAAGGAGGTTAACAATAGCCAAGAGGCAATCCAAGTGTTGATCCGGTACTCGCTCGATGCTTAGCTTTATTTCTACTTGAATTTATATAACTTACAATATGAGGCTAATCTATCTCACTTCTAATATCGAGGTATAAGTTCATTCCCCATTGAGGGCTAACCAATCTAACGCACCCATCAAGATCTTATCTAAGCCTCCATGGTTCTATACCCTCGACCCTACCTCCTCACTTACCGGTACGGAAACGATGGCGTTCCTACATCAACTTGGATTGAAGGGATGATTCGACAATGCTTACTTACTATGCACCTGTCGAGGAGGATCATGCGCCAGACACACACAGCTAGTATATGTGGTAGTGCCACTAAGAGAAGGTAGGTTGCTGATGCCGGATAGTGATTTATTTAGGGCCTACCAGATTAGGCATAGTAGGCAAAGGCACCAAGTCGGCTTGAAAACAGATTGAAAAAAAGCTAATCATTCATAGCTTTTCGTTAATTAAAACGCTATTTTGGGATGTCCGAGCACAATCAATAATCCTATTGGCACAAGAAACTTCATTTTATTCGCTATAAACTATACACTTTGAAACCGTTTCTCTTGGATAACCGGGATTGAAACAAGCATTGATGCCAAGAGTCCTTGCCCTTCAGGAACCAATTCCTCCGTAGCCCACCTAGTTGAGGTGAGGCGGGCCAATGGACGGATGATGTAGAAGTTTGAAGTGCACCAAGCAACAGAAAATAAAAAAAGTTCACTTACAAAACAGATTTGAAAAACCTGCTAAGTTACTTCTTTGATGGGGGGGCCTCGGTACTCATTCAACATTCTTTTTTATTTAGAAGCTATACCCTTTCAGAATGGTTTCTATACAATAATTGAATGCCCTTGCTCCCTTCATGTCAGCGAAAGAGAAGGACCAAATCAATTGCTTAACGGCTCAATCAACCAAATAATAAGCTGCTGAGCCAAGCCAACCGGATCTACTTCTGCTTCATCGACTGAACCAATCGAATCAATAGAAACTACTGCAGAATCCACATCTACAGAATCTACAGAATAGACTGTTACTGGATTGACTTCTGGGTCGACTGCTTCTTCTACGAGCCGGATCTACAACTGGTGTTTATGGTGCTGCTTGGATTGATCTTTATACTTCTGCTGGTACTGCTGGGAGTAAGTAGTGCTCCTTATTTTGATCCTGGTAATGACGCTGGGAACACTCAATAATTATGATGCTTCTGGTTTTACCACTGCTGGGAATGATGCCGGTTCAATTGGTGCTTATGGAAATGATCCGGGTTGAACTGGTGCTTATGAGAAGGCTGCTTTGACTGCTGGTGCTACTCTACTTACCCGGTTCAACAATTAATTGCTGATACAGCTGCTACTTCGACTTATGCTGGAACTGATCCTGGTACTGCTGATTCAAATGACCCTGGGAATAATAATAATGTTCCTTCAACAACTTATGGAAATGCTAGTAATTATGCTATTTTAATTGGTGCTGACGGGGATGCTAATAGTAATGCTCCTTCAACTGCTGCTTATTGAAATGATCCTGGGAATAAGGCTGGTGCTTTTGATGCCCCGCGAACTGAGGCTATAAATTGAACTTATGCTTATTTGATGTTGGTTCGACTGGTTCAATTGATGCCCCGGGAACTGAGGAGGCTGGAAATAAGGAATAAGCCGGTTCAACTGATGCTTTTGGTGCTTGGGCTGGGAATCCTAGTGCTACGGGAACTGGTTATGCTCCTTCAACAGCTTATGGAAATGCTATGGCAAATGAGGCTGGGAAGAATGCTTATTCAAAGGATACAGCTGCTCCTTGATTGAAGTGGGAATTTCGGTAACAAAAATGGGCGTATGGCAAGTAGTCGGTAATGATGTTTCCTGATCCTGGCCCTTCCAATAAGTGGAAAATTTAGTAACAAA